>CAIGRB010074509.1:0-19514 GCA_903798255.1 Fraxinus quadrangulata
AAAAAAATGTTCAATTTTATGAATTTATGTCTTTTAATTTATAGCACCTCTTAAAGACTCGTTTGGGATGGAATTTAGACCCAATTTCTGATTGTCAAACATTCGCACTTATTTTAAGTGTTTGGGTAACCTCAAAAATTGATTTTGAAGAATATGTACCATATGGCAACAAATTTTGAGAAGCAGCAAAATGGTAACTTATCAAAGTTTCCTTTTGACCTGTTCAAATTATATAGCGAGGATATAATGTGAACATCCAACATATTTATTTAACGGGCACGTCATCTTAATTATTTTCAAATCGGATCGTATTGTTAAAATTACTAATGGAGTAGACATTGGTTATGTAACTAAAACAAATTAGATAGTCGAGTGATCAAAATTGAAATAATTTAAAGATAGAAGATTAAAATGAAACTTCACTGTAAATTGGGCGACCAACATTCTAGTTTATCCTTTTAATCATAGAACAAATCTATTGTTTCACTTTTATTATCTGATGCTCTTACTGCATGTATAAAGTAGGTTCTGAAGAAGAGCATCCTACAAGGTTACAAAATTAGAATTGAGAAGCATAGTTCCAGAAAGAAAAGGTTCTCAAAAAATATTATTTTTTTTTTTAAAGATAGAAAAGAATTATATTCTGAAAACGTGATATGTATTTTGATTTCAATTCTGCAAGAAAGTTGTTGTTTACTCTGCATCTTGAGAGAGAAATGTAAACTTAGAAAATTTTCTACGTCGAGTTCTCAATTTTTATAAAATATAACAAGTAGGTCATCAACATTCATTGGCGAACGAATAAAAATTTATAAAGTTAAAAAATTTAATATATTTTAATAAAAATTCATGAAATATGTGGTTTAACAGCGGATAAAAGTTACGAGACACGTGAAATATGTGATTAAAATTAATTATTAACGTTGATTTAGATTTTTATGAATTTTTTTTTTAATTTTTTTTTTTTTTGCTAAATCAAACCGAGGCTTAGTAATAACAAAATAAACTATTGTGTACTTTTACTCAAAAGATACATAATTATTCCGTTCATCAATTAACTAGAAAGACATCCACCAAGAAAATCCCCTAACAAAGTAAAACACTATAAATATGAGGGTTGAGACAAATACTTTCCGCAAATCCTTCTCTCTCTTAACACTACAACTACTTGATCGAAGAAATGCGCACTAAGGCAATCTATGATCGTCGCAGCATAAATGATAAAAACGAAATAACTTTCGAAGAGTTCAAGAAATGGCTGAAGACGTTCGACAAGAACAGAGATGGCCGGATAAGCCAGGATAAACTCCGGCAGGCCATTCGCACCAATGGTTGGTTTTCCTGGTGGAAGAGCAGGCAGGCAGTCAAGGCTGCCGACAAGAATTCCAATGGGGTTGTAGATGAAGATGAAATCGGCAACCTCATAGAGTTTGCTGAGAAGCACCTTGGTCTAAAAATTGTCTCTCATTAATAAGTTGTTGAACCTGCATGGTTGTGTTTATTTTCCAAGTTGTACCTAGTTAGTTATGCAGATGGAGTTATGTACTCTCTGTATGTTTACGTGAACTTGTTTGCTTATCTTAGAGTCTATAAGTTAATATGCGTCCGTGGCTTGATGAAACAATTTGAAACTTCGTGGTCATTTATAAATAAGGTTCCACATAACAATGGAGCAAACTTACTGTAATTCCCTTCCTTTTACTATACTTGCAATTGCAATGATCCGAGCCTTTATATGTAAAATCATATATATTGTCCGCTAGAATAGCCTCTACCCTCTTACACTTAACGGCTTTTTGTTGCGTCCTCCGACTCAACTTAAATTTCTTTTAAGGTAGAGATCTTGTATTCAAAACACGTGGGATGAGACCGAAAACCGTGAAAGGAAATGTTGGAAATTGGTTTAGAAGATTGAAAATTTGGTTAAGTGTCATAACCAAAAACTTGAAAAACTGACTTTCGTATCAACTTCGGTCAAATATTCGGACTTGATCCAATGGTCAAATTACAAATGTAAATAAACCAACTTGTTCTACTCGTCGAGTAGATCGTCGTGGTATATTTGGAATCTCAAAACCAATTCCAGATGGATGAGAAATTGCTGTCCAAAGTTGGGAAGAAAAATGGAGGAAGCTGTCTAGAAAATGACTAAGGATGTTGATAGCTTATGGTTGGACCGTCGCTCGCCAGCGACAAGCTAGCGAGAAAGTCTCTATTTTTATCACTCGAGCGAGGCGATGACGATAGGCTATCAACAAGTGAATGGTGCAACCTTTCGCAAGTGTTGATGAGCTTAGGGCGCGACATTTCATTCACAACCCCTCATCCTCTATATATAGGATCCCTTGGACGTCCTTTTTGCATCCCATACCATATTTGTATTGAACATTGCATTAAAACCTTTACAAATTACTTCCAAATCCATCAAAAACCGTTTTCTTCTTTATAGAGAGAAACTCCGTTGAAAGTCCGTCGTTACTTGTGGTTTGAAGTGCTTCTACCACAAGTTGAATCCGTTGTATCTTAGGAGACAAGAACCATGAATCGTGAGCACCGTTGCGGGGCAATTTTATCTTAAGAAAAGAGTGAAAATCACTTGCCTCGAATTTTTCTTCTTCCATTCTTGATTTTGTTTTTCATTTGTTGTTTTCATACTACATTCCCTTTCACTATACTATGGTATTTAATCACGCTCCTACAGATTTAACTTTACCTTTTGTTTGTTCGATTTACAACAACCCTTTCACCCGCACATATATTCAATTTGTTGTGCCCAACAATCTTAAGATAAAATTTTGTGTCTGTGGTTGTTCTTCTTTTCTTTTCATCTTTTGAAATACACATTCATGTGATATTCCATTCTTTGTTTTGTTTACGTTGAACTTTTGTTTGTGGAACAAAAATGGCTACCATTGAGACTATTTCGAGTCAAAATGGTTCTAACTATGTGGTTCCGCCATTGCCTATGCACTTCAAAATACTGCGATCCTGCATGGGGTAAAATCGAAAAAGTTTGGAGGTGTAGATTTCAAGAGATGGCAACAAAAGATGTTGTTCTATATTACCATTCTAAACTTGGCAAAGTTTCTAAAGAAAATTGCACCAGCGGTACAAGAAGGAGAGAATAATCGTGATTCGATTATCACCTTGGACGCATGGAAGCATTCTGACTTTCTATGCAAGAACTACATCTTTAATGGATTGGACAATACACTTTATGGAGTGTATAGTTCAAAGGACTTGGCCAAGGATCTATGAGATTTATTGGAGAAGAAATACAAGACCAAGGAAGCCGGAACTAAAAAATTCATAGTAGGCAAATTTTTAGACTATAAGATGGTGGATTCCAAAATGGTGATTAGTCAAGTGCAAGAATTTCAAGTTCTACTACATGACATTCATGCTGAGAAGATGGAATTGAGCGAATTCTTCCAAGTGGCTGCCATCATCGAGAAACTCCCTCCTATATAGAGAAATTTCAAAAATTATCTCAAGCACAAATGCAATGAAATGAACTTGGAAGAGTTGATTGTCCGCTTGAGGATTGAAGAAGACAATAGGAAATTTGAAAGAAGGCCTATTGTCCAAATTGGAGCAAACTTTGTTGAAACCAACTCGAAGGCTGTCAACAAGAAGTTAAAGTTCTTCGGTGAGGCACCACGAAGAGACAACTCCAAGAAGGACAAAAATTTCAAAGGAAATTGCTACAACTGTGGAAAGGCCGAACATCACTCAAGCGAATGTCGAAAAATAAAGAAGAATGTCCAAGCTAACATGATTGAGAAAGACACACTTTCTGATGGATGCAATAAATGAGTCTATTTGCGGTTGTTTTTTAGTGCAACATGGTTGGAAACTCGAGGGAATGGTGGATTGAAATCGGCGCCACCCGTCATGTATGTGCAGATAGGCTATGCTCTCTAACTATCAAGAACTTAACGGAGAATAACTTTACATAGGGAACTCTGCAAGTTCCAAGGTTGAATGACAAGACAAAGTCACTTTGAAGATGACGTCGGGCAAAGAACTCGTTCTTAACAACGTCCTACATGTGCCGGACATACGGAAGAATCTAGTGTTCGGGTCTTTACTTAGTAAAAATGACTTTAAGCTAGTGTTTGTATCCGATAAATTTGTACTCACTAAGAATGAGATGTATATAGGAAAATGATACATGTGTGATGGAATGTTCAAAATGAACGTTTTTACTGTTGTACCAAGGCAAAGCATTATAAATAAAACTTTAAATTCGGTTTATATGCTTGAATTATCTTGTTTGTAGCATAATCGATTAGGACATTTGAATTATAAATTTTTGCACAAACTTATGAATCAAAGTATAATTCCAGCACTTAAGATCGATCCTAATCACAAATGCGAAGTGTGTGATGAAGCAAAATTGGTTAAAACACCGTTCCACTCGATTCAAAAGAACTACACCTTTAGAACTAATACATAGCGATATATGTGATTTGAAATATGTTTAAACTAAAGGTTGTAAGAAATACTTTGTAACTTTCATCGACGATTGTACAAGGTATTGTTATGTCTTTCTTTTGAGAAGTAAAGATAAAACGTTGGAAGCCTTTAAACTATATATGGCTGAAGTTGAAACTCAACTCGATAAACGAATAAAGAATATTCGTAGTGATAGAGGAGGTGAATACGAGGCACCATTTGAATATTCTATTCTGAACATGGAATTATTCATCAAACAACGGCACCATACTCTCCTCAATCGAATGGCATTGCTGAATGCAAAAATCGAACTCTCAAAGAGATGATGAATGCAATGTTACTAAGTTCGGACTTACCGCANCGTGGCACAATTTGAAAAATTCTGTTCCAAACATGGAATTATTCATCAAACAACGACACCTTGCTCTACTCAATCGAATGGCATTGCTGAACGCAAAAACCAAACTCTCAAGGAAATGATGAATGCAATGTAGCTAAGTTCAGGCTTACCGCAGAACTTGTGGGGGGAAGCTATTCTTTTCTTAATCGAATACAATGTATCGTTTTCTTGTATACGAGTTTAAAATTCAAGATGTACATGAGGGTACCATAATTGAATCAAGAAATGTTACTTTCTTTGAGAATGTGTTTACTTGTAAAGAAAAGGAAACTACAAGTTCAATCAAAAGAACTTATGATACTACAAATGGTATTTCATATGAGAAAGAACTAAGGCGTAGTAAAAGGGCAAGAATATCAATTTCATTTGGCCTAGATTTTCTAACTTATATGATTGGAAATTTTCCAAAAACTTTCGATAAAGCCATGTCTACACCGGAAGCACCGCATTGAAAAGAAGCTATCAATAGTGAGATAGATTTGATAATACAAAACCATACTTGTGAATTGGTTAATTTACCTCCCAAAAACAAGCCTTTATGGTGTAAATGAATTTTTAAGAAGAATTTAAACCGGATGGATCCATTGACAAATATAAGGCTAGGCTGATTGCCAAAAGATATAGGCAAAAAGAAGTATTTGACTTCTTTGACACCTACTCACCCGTGACAAGAATCATTTCGATAAGATTGTTAATTACGATTACAACAATACATAACCTTGAGATTCATCAAATGGATGTAAAAACGGTATTCCTAAATGGTGAGTTAGAAGATGAGATATATATGGAATAATCTGAAGGGTTCGTTTCTCCTAATAACAAACATAAGGTTTGTAAACTCGTTCAATCATTTATGGATTGAAACAAGTTCCTAAACAATGGCACCAAAAGTTTGATAAAACGTTGTTGTCAAACAGATTTAAGATAAATGAGTGCGATAAGTGTGTATATATAAAATATACACCAAATGTCTATGTAATTGTGTATCTATATGTAGACGACGTGTTGATAATGGGCAATAATCATGAAATATTGTTAAACACCAAGAGAATGCTAACGAAGCATTTCAACATGAAAGACATGGGTGTGGCTGATATGATACTAGGGATTAAAATCTCTAGAACACCGAAGAAATAGTACTTTTCCAATCTCATTACATTAAGAGTGTACTGAAGAAGTATAATATACTTGAGGAAAGTCTTGCGAAAATCCCTATTGACCCAAGTTTACACTTAGTCAAAAATACGGGTGAATGTGTGTCACAACTAAAGTATTCACAAGTTATATGCAATCTAATTTATATTACGAACTGCACTCGACCAAATATAGCATATGCTGTGAATAAACTTAGTAGATTCACAAGTAATCCAAGTCATGATCATTGGAAGGCTTTAACAAGGGTTCTTAGATATTTGAAGTATACCTTAACCTATGGATTACATTTCACAATATATCCTGCGGTATTGGAAGGATATTGTGATGCAAATTGAATATCCGACAAAGCAAATGTGTATAGTTCAATCAACTAGTGGTTATGTATTTACCATTGGCGGAGCTGCTATATCATGGAAATCGACAAAGCAAACGTGTATAGCTCAATCAACTATGGAATCAGAGTTTATTGCTTTGGACAAAGCTGGAGAAGAATCAGAATGGCTTCGTAACTTTCTGAAAGATATTCCATGTTGGCCCAAGCCAGTACCTGCGATTAGTATACATTGTGATAGTCAATCGGCTATTGGAAGGGCTCAAAACTATATAATGGTAAGTCTAGACATATACATCTCAGACATAATACCATTAAGCAACTAATATCTAATGGCATCATCTCCATAGATTATGTAAAATCAAAGGAGAACATTGTGGATCCACTTACGAAAGGTTTGCCTAGAGATCAAATACGTTGCATATCGAAATGAGTGAGATTAAAGCCTACTATGTAATGGTCTTTGTAATAATAACCATACCTTGTTGACTGGAGATCACAAGATCTTGGTTCAAATGGACAACTAAGTTATGAAGATTCAATGAAGTATTTAGGAAATTATTTCCTAACTCATTCATATGATATTAAAGTGCTTTCTGCAAAATGATTAAAGATTAAGATACTCTTTTAATGATTCTTATATCTTGATTAAGTCAAGTGGAGTATGACAGAATACTCTTAATAGGAGGTCACCTATATAAGTGTGAAGTTGGTCTGCTTCAATGAGAATTGTTCGATGCTACAATTCTCTAAACACTTATGAAACCCAATGGTGGTTTAGGGTCAAAATGAACCAAGTCATGAAAACTATAAACGGATTAGGGAAGACATATGTATGAGTATTGTTGTCTTGGCTTACATGAATAGTTGAATGGTTCAAGACATCACGTTCACCAATTAGCCAAGTAAGTTCGATAGTATTTCACTAAGGGAAATTCAAAGTCGGAAGCTACCTTACCTTATGCAGTGTTTTTTCGCTCTTTCTCTACAATGTATCACAATTTCGCATTTCATATGCATGTTCAAATTTTTATTCATGTGGGGGATTGTTGAAAATTGGTTTAGAAGATTGAAAATTTAGTTAAGTGTCAAAACCAAAAATTTGGAAAAGTGACTTTCGTGTCAACTTTGGCCAAATATTCGGACTTGATCTGATAGTCAAATTATAAATGTAAATATATCAACTTGTTCTACTCGTCAAGTAGATCGTCGTGGTATTTTTGAAATATCAAAATCAATTCCGGATAAATGAGAAATTGCTGTCCAAAGTTTGGAAGAAATATGGAGGAAGCTGTCTGAAAAATGACTAAAGCTGTTGCTAGCTTATGGATGGACCGTCGCTCGAGCGACAAGCTCGCGACAAGCTAGCGAGAAAGTCTCTGTTTTAATCTCTCAAGCGAGGCGATGGCGACATGCTAGCGACAAGTGAATGGTGCGACCTTTGGCAAGTGTTGTTGAGCTTGGGCGCGGCATTTCATTTACAACCCATCATCCTCTATATATAGGATCCCTTGGACGTCCCTTTTGCATCACATACCATATTTGCATTGAGCATTGTATTAAAACTCTTACAAATCACTTTCAAATTCATCAAAAACCGTTTTCTTCTTTGTAGAGAGAAATTCCGTCGAAAGGTCACCGTAACTTGTGGTTTGAAGTGCTTCTACCACAAGTTGAATCCATTGTATTTTGAGAGACAAGTACCGTGAACCGTGAGCATCGTTGTGGGACAATTTTGTCTTAAGGAAAGAGTGAAAATCACTTACCTCAGATTGTTCTTCTTTTTCTTCTTTCATTCTTGATTTTGTTTTTCATTTGTAATCTTCATACTACAATATTTTTCACTATACTATAGTGTTTAATCACGCTCCTACGGATTTAACTTACCTTTAGTTTGTTCGATTTACAACAATCCTTTCACCCACACATATATTCTATCTGTTGTGCCCAATAGGAAATAAAATAGAGGCTCTCCCAAATCGAACGATATATATGATGTAATAACTTGGGCACAGAGGCTCGAATTGATACAACTTGCTCAATTAGTACTATGATTCAACTTAAGTCTATCATAAAACAAAGATCTTGAACTCAAATCTTGGAACGAGACAGAAAGAGGACAGGTGCTCTCCCAAAAAAGACAGTACGTATGATGTAATAATTTGGACATAGAAGTTCAGGACATTACAATACTTGCTCAAAGCTAAATTATTTTTCTCTCTGTTTCGCGCGGATTGTCGCTAACAATTAAAAAAGATTCAACAGACCTTTTGAGACAAAGTCTCAAAAATGAGTGTTTTATTTGGCGAAGATTTACAATTTGAAAATGAACAGAATGCCTTCAAGGGGCGCAAGCATACGAGTACTAAAAGAAGAATTTTAAAGTTAAACTAAAAAATTGAAATTACATATTCTCTATTGAGAGTGTTTGATTCGGGGTCTATTCTTCTATGTCTTCTCTATCTTTTATACTTATTTGATAGTTTCTTTGTGAAGAACTGCGTGTTCTATAACTACCCACTTTCTTTATGATGGCTGATTTGTCGTGAAATTGTCATCTCTAACTGTCGCCACGATTCTTGTTTTTCAACCGCCCACAACTGGGATCCTTGGATCGTGAAGCGTGATTGGATTACTCAATAACCGCTTCAATAACTGATATTTTGAATGACCATGATGTCTCATATTTGTTAAGATTCTGGGTGACTCGAAGGTTTGGACGAGAACAGACTCATTCATTCTGGGCGACCGCAAGACACTCCATTCGCTCAGATTTTGGACGTCTTGTCAGCTTGGGTAATGACGTTACTTTGTTATGGAGCCTCTTTTGCATTTATCAATGGTCTCATTAGGGCCTTTGTTCTGGACTTTCGAATTGGACTTCATTTCTTGGACCATTTAAATTTAGACTACACTTTTTGTGTGTCAAAACTCTCAAAAATAAAAAAATTTCCACAGTTCGAAGGTAAAATCCCCCCGACAATTAGATATAATAGTATTTGTCAAAAATTCAGAAGGGCCGAGAACAAGAAAGTTGTTTACATTAAGGAAATAATCAAGTCGAAACAATGAAGTAACTAGTTTACTATCGTGACTGTTTATCCTCCTCACTTTTGAAGGAGGATCAAATCAATGTTAGATGAAATAATTAATTTCACTGAAGTTTCTTTCAAGAGTGGAAAAATCTAATCAAACATTCCCTGTGACAATATTACACTGCGGATAGCTCGGGCTCCCACTCAATGTCGGTTCTGTAGAATGAAGAGCAAAATATACAATCGGCTGCATTAGGAAAGGAAATATGTTATCCTCAAAGGAAGACCGGCTTCTAAGCATACTATTCCTCATCAAGAGGGGTTCCAATTCAGCTTGCCATATTCTAGTCTACAGCAACAAATGAGAAAGAAAAATATGCTAGTGTTTTGGCTATTCACAAAAGGGTTCACTTGCCTACACAGCTTACGGAAAACACAAGGGAATATAGAATTTATCTTGTAGGACAAATTTTCCTTCCCAGTAACGATCAGCTTGAATACACATTCATCAGCACTCATTGAATAAATCCAAATGAAGGGAAGACTATTCGCTTCCACTACTGTATCTGGACCCATCTGAAAACAGAAAAAACAAAACCAATAAATGGGATTACATAATTTCACGTACTTGCATGGAATGCAGAAAAATGAGAGTTTACTATACCTCCTGAAGGTCTTTTCCCTTCCATGGCTTCTTTCTTCTCCTGGCAGCTCGAGCAAAGGAAAGGACCGTCCCAAGGCCGTACTTTTCTAAAATCAGCTGATCCGGCATGAACTGAAACACCTTCTCCAGGTTTTATCTCTACTTGGCAAACCGCACACATGAACAGCTTAAATATATTGCAGATTGGGTACTTTGAATCCAACCTAAATCCAGTGCAACACATGAAATCAGTGAAATCTAAGCCTTTCTACTAGAGAGGTAGATATGAGATTCAAAAACTAAAGTTATTTACATACCACATACAGATAAGAAACCAATTAGAATTACGATTAAATATGAATGGCCAGTTTGGTATACGATACTACACAGAACTAGACAATACAATAGTCAAGATTATAATTTCTTTTTTCAAAATATTGTCCAAAACCTCCTTCATACATATTAGTTAGTTAAACATAGCACCATTCACACCTTTCTGAAAGTGCAGCTGATCCTTCCTCAAAGAGTTCCTCCACCACATGTGGTTCGCAGTATTCTTCCTTGTCAACCTGAGACGATGACTCTGAAGATTTTTTACGAAACATAGACTTAAAGACTCCTTTCACTTGTTTCTTAGGTGGTGGTTGGGGAGGATTTGGCTTTTCTGGAAGTTGAATATCTATAACAATACAGGTTGTGTCGTCTCGAAGTCCTTTTACAGATAAGGCTTCCTGCAAGTGTGTGAAAAGACTAAAATAAGACTGAATGTCTAAAAACATATCGATTGATATAAGGAATGCATCAAGAAATAAAAACTACCTTGACAATTTGTGAAGCTGCGGCATCTACCGGCATCCCTCGACAACACTCAAAAGCTGTTTCTGCAGATAATGCATCCCAAACACCATCACTTGAGATAATAAGCCTGCCACCAGCTGATGACAGCTGCAGGTGATAAGATTTATGAAGTTGCTTTAAAATCTGCTTCACAAACAATAACTGACAAATTGCATGAAAGATAGCTCCATAATTCTTAGTTTTCCATGGAAAAGTATTAAAACAACAGTAAAAAGTATCATCTTCTGATTCAGCAGGGAATTTATTTCTCTTGAACAATTTTACTAATCAAGCCAATTATGTTTTCCATCTCTTTCCGTGACAGTTGCTTTTATTTGTAAAATGTTCCAAGCCCTCTCTAACACATAATTAAATGTGTGGTGTTGTTAGCTTTTATAATCTCAAAATATGAATGAAATAATAAAATAAAGGAATTTTGCAATTTTTTTCACCTAGTAAATGAAATGAAAATATTGGTTGCAATAATACATTAACCATTTACGTAGAAAAATATAAAGTTTTTATAACTTTTGGACAAAATACCGAGCAATCCATATTCATTTCCCAAAATTATTTCAAAAACAAGGATTATTATGAAGAACTGAAAATAAAAATTAGTCCCTCAAACATTAACATTGTACAGGTATCTTAACTATTTACATAGATAATATCTTACTGATTAATATTATAATAGATTAATTGATATAGCTTGAATTCCCAAAGTTACTATTACTGTAATAAATTCTGCTTATCATATTTCAGTTTACCAGTCATCTTGTAATATGCTTGAACAGCTTCTACTCCAATTTGCATTCTTAAAGGAGAAGAATCATTGGGAGTTCAAGATAGAAGAATTGTTTCAATGCCGGAACTGAGTACTTCAAATTCAGGAAGCAAGATACAATTAGAAACAAACCTTCACTTGCTTTACAAAAGGAATGGGAACTATGAACTCTCCAACATCCATATCTCCAATAGATCGTGAAAGGCACAAGCCACCAGGCCAACATCTCAGAGGACCAATCTACAGTGAGATCAGTGAATTGTTAAGATTCTATGTGTACCAAAAACCCCAAGAAACAAAAATTCAAGAGATTTTATGATTATAGAAACCGCCATATGGTCTTCTCATCCCTTGTCAGAGAAATAAAGAAGACATTTACTGCCTCTCCGTTTACAATTGAATGATATGGTTTGACTCACAAAACCGCATGGACAGTTTCCCACAGCCAGGTTTATTATTAATTTACTTTCTTAATTTAAAAAATAAAATCTAAACAGCAGTGTAATATTTCTTATCTTTCTCATCCTAGATTTTTCCTTGCAAGGTAAATAAAATATAAAGGAGGTGCATTCCAAAAATCTTCCAGTGGATTTTTTTTTTTTTTAAATCATTCAATTATGGAAGAGAGAAGTCCCTGTGCAACATCAACCCAACAGAATTATTTGTAAAGCGAAACCACGTAGAACTTTACAAAGTTGTAAATATGTATACATTTTGCAGATCCAAAAATATATACTGTTTATTTTCTAGTATCAACCTTCCTGTGAGCAGATAAATAAATGCCAGGATCCATGTGAATCAACAATCAGTCTAAACAATCATAAGAAGCTGTTTCGAATTCTTAATTATCGTTCAGTAATACGTAATTGGCATTCAAATTTAATGATTCCATTATTTAGTAACTCTTTTGATCTGTTGTTATTTCTTCTACAATAAGGAAAGAATAGGCTCCTTTAAGAGGTGAGAAAATATACCTCTGTGCCACCACCAGTATTAAGCCGACCAACCTCACCACCACTTGATGTTATACGTTCCCTCCTGTTTAACCAATAACCAAAGAGTATAAGGTTGCCATGTCATGCATCAGATAATAAAATATAAGTTATATAACTTACTCTTCTTCATTGCATTCGAGTCTATGATCAGCTGACAGATAATATATTCCCCCTTCAGCAGATTCAAGTATGCAACGAGAATCACCAACTGATGCAACAGTTACCACCCATCCGTCAATTATTACAAAGGTGACTGTCGTTCCAGAAGTTTGAGCTGAACCACAGTCACAATAAGATATGAGAATCGCATACAACAGTGAGAGAGAGAGAGAGAGAGAATTTTTGCAATGACAAGATCTTGGTAACTACAAACTGCAGGTATTAATTAAATTCAATCTATATCCTAATTGATTTCTTGAAGATTACAAGTAGAGGAAAACTCTTTAATACCCTCAATTTCACAGATGCAACTTGAGCAACAAAATATTCACAGATATGTGTAAGCATATGGCTATCATAGATCTGTAGAACTTAATATTCCCACCTTGTAATTTTAAAACAAATAAAAAATGTAGAACACAAAAATAAAATAATCACACATCTGACTACTCAACCAAACACGTGACATGACATATTTTTCTTACCTGTAAAATTTCATTTTCCTAAATTCAGGTCGTTGCAGATATAATTAGATTGTATTATCTTAAACAATAAAATATATTTGAAATGAATTTCAAGAATCTTTGGACTCTGGAAATAGACCTTTTTTTTCATTTTGGCACTCCAATAGCAATTTTTGTACATATGGGATTAATCACATGAAAATGTTGAAAAGATTAAGATTCAGTGAATCACCGTTAACACTTCGTCATATAAATCAAAAGACTGTAGCAATAGAAATCTTAATGATCTGCAAAACCTTTTCTTGACCCTCTCCTAAAACCAATGTCCCTTTCCATTTCAATCATTGATCTGCAACTGAGATCCTGCGGACATTTTTTAGTTTTTTCTAGACAAAGTGTGGTAATATACATAAAATTTGTTGAACTAATTGAATTGACACAGTATCATTCACTTTTGTTGAAATGTTATTTTAAATTTCAATCAGTACACTTAAGTCTAATACAAGTTCTTCAGAACGAAATGTTTACCATATGAATTGCAATAATCGTGCTATGTCTAAGTGAATTGAACCTGAACTATTTTTACCTCTTTCTTGGAAATCTTTATCTGTTTTGACAAACCCAGCAACCAAAGCCCTCGGCAATGCGGCAACCCACTCGTCCCTATTAAGATCCGTCGGAATAGCACCCAAGACATTGTTCAAGAGATTTTCCTTGGAATATATAGCAGCTGCAGATCCATTATGACCATCAAATAACTGCAGATAGATCAGAAAGAATACAATGTGTAAGAAAAGTAGCAAAGGACTTGATTTAAATATAACTAGTACAAACAGAAAAATAGATATTCAATATTTGGTTTCCAGCAAACGAGCAACTAAACTGATTCCTCACACATTTCAACATCCACTGATCACTTTTAATGTGAAATATGTATAGAATGCATGACACAAATGTGACGATTGTGGGTGTGATCCAAATATTACAAATTAAAGTTAAAACCTGAACAATGGTTCCTGTAACACAAAGTCAATGCCCAGGAAAACGATTGACTAGAAACAGAAGCTCTTCTCAATCCTCAACCACAATACTAATTTTTTAATCACATAAATAAAGAGCCTGATATGTTAATCCGGAAAATTTTTGTATCAGCCCAGACGAAAGCATCCACTCAGCAAGAATAACATGATATAAAATGCTAAAGTTCAGGAAAAACTGCAGTTCCACAACTATAAATAGAAAACCACAATGACAAAATAGACTAAAACAAAGAGAAGCACAATAAGATCATACCCCAAAAACAGAATATGTGGTGACTCCATCGCCCAAGACCCGTTGGCATTCTGTCTTGAGGAACGTAAAGTCCTCGCCTTTCTTGCTCTGGCTGGCCTGGCCGTGCAAAATCTCAGGGTTCTCAAGCTTCTCATTAGCCAATTCCCGCTTTAACAACACTGATAATGGGACCGCCTGATGGTCACTACTCTTAGACAACATTGCTTCCTGTCCCAACAGCCCCAAAAGTTGATAATTTTCTTTCTTTTCTATCTTTGTCTCTCTTTTCACAGGATTTGGAAGATGCAGCCCGTTATGTATTCAGTCCACCAATTTCTTCTTGTAGTTGTTGACAATTGACTCAATCAACACAAATCCTATAAAATCCTATGCATAAACACAATTTAAAAATGGAAGAACAAATCAGCATCCTAAAATAAACAAACCAAACCCAAGAAATTACAACAAGGATGACAATTTAATTTGATTCATATTTATATCAAAATAAAAAAACTATGAGCAATAATACAATCAAGATCCTCTCAAGCTATAACAATTGAGAAACAAACATTAACAAAAACAAAAATCTTCAGCCCATAAAACAACATCACATATCTACATTAATGAAATGAAATCCGATCTTAGCATAATGTGGATAAAAACAAAGTAGTAACAGATAAAGGGCCCAATCTGAAATTGAGAAAAAAGGAATCTAGAAAAGAGAGAATAAACATACAATTTATTAAACTTGCGAAAATGGTCTTTTAGTTGCAATCATCGAAACACACCGATTCTGGGTCTGCGTTTCAACGCTGCAAAAGAAAAAATGTAGAAAACAATTGTCGTGCGTTTTTGTCTGTTGAGATAACAGGAGAGGAGAAAGTGTGTTAATGTTAGAGAGAGAGACGGAGGTATAAATTATAATAATATAATTGAAGGCGTCCGGCTATTTTTCTTTAATGCTATTTTTGGAGAATATATTTTTATTCGTGGATTTATGTTGTTTGTTACTTTCGTGTGTTGCTTGACAAATGACAAATTGACATCTCCATTTAGCATTTTTCATAAAGATGGAATCTGAGCTGTAAAAAGGTTATGTGCATTTTTTTTTTCTTTGTGGGCTCCATTTCAATTGTCCCGCTGATCAAAATGATAGATTTGAGTGATGACTTTAAATCAAAATAATTTATTAATCTTACCAAAAATTTGACGGAGTGACAGTATAGATACCAAATGAAAAATGAATGTCAAAGCAACACAAAAAGAAATGTATGCAAAGTTGAGGTAAGAGTTGAACTCTATATTTTTAAGTCGAATTATACAACGACAATCTTCTTGTATTATTAGCACTTCAAAACACAAGAACAACGAACTGAAAATTGGATTTTGTACTCCTTTTAAGTGAAATTTGGAAAAACCAATTTTTATGCAGAATTTAGGCTAAGAAAAGATGAATTTAATGCTATACTGTGATTGCATATTATTATGATGAACAAATGGACGTCTCAAGTGTCTAATTTATGGAGAAAGAAAGATTGTGAGTGAAGTGTTGCGCCCCAAACTCAACAACTTTTGCCAAAGGTCGCAGTTTTTGTTGTCGCTAGCGTATCACCCTTGTGTCGCTCGAGTTTCAGAAACAAAGGTACTGTCGCTCGAGCGATAGCCTCCTCGTTCGAGTGCTAGACGAGCGACGGAGTTGGACAAATTTTTAGCCAGTTTCCTCTCTTTTCTTCCAACTTTAGACGGTAATTTCTTATTCATCCGAAATTGGTTTTGAGATTTCAAATATACCACGACAATCTACTCGACGGATAAAACAAGTTAGTTTATTTATTTTTCATAATTTGACTATCAGATCTAATCCGAATATTTGGTCAAAGTTAACACGAAAATCACTTTTTCATGGTTTAATACTTAACCAATTCCAACATCTCCTAGATATCCATCTACGTGATACTACTATTATGTTTGATTTGGATAAAAATTAATAAAAACTATGGTTTCCATCAAATGTAGGATCGAAAATGAATTTAGAGAAAAATGAATTTTAAGAAATGAAGTTCAAAAGACTACATGTTATTACGTGATGAGTTTCTCTTGTCATCAACGCTAACAAAATGGTCGACAATTATAGCATTTGCGAAGACACTCCATTGCAGCAATGCACGAAACAAATAGATCTCTCAGTGTCTTCTCGTTAAACGACGTTCACACCAATCGATGTACCAAAGGCAAGTTCAAAAATTTCAGAATCCAGTTCAGATTGATTTTGAGCATCACGTGTGTGGGAACAATATCCTCCAATATGCTAATGTAATATAAGGTGTGGTTCATCTGTTGATATTAATTTCTCAAAAATATTTACTAGTACAAGAAACCTATAAATCAAAGTCTAAATATTACTATAATTAAATATGCCATACCGCTTCAATTCTTTTGATTCATAAGAACTTGTAATGAAGTTTTTTGCCACCTTTTCCTGCCTAACGAAATATTATTTCATATGTTTTTGGTGATACGAATAGACTAGCAATGAAAAAGATAAATTAAGGTGGACCCTACCAATCCATTTTTTAAATCCTATAAATTAAGCCGACTTTAGTCAGCCAATCACAAATCCATAATTTGCATGCAACTTCTCATCCCCGCTGTTTAACGTGGAGGCTACTCATCCAATCCCAAAGGATCTCTATGTTGTTTCAAATATTTACAAAAACAGTCCTCAATCTTTCACAAATGAAGTATGTAAGTGTCTAATTAAATTTTTTATTGATTTTTTTAAGCTCATAAACTTTTATCCTCAATGACAAAATATATCGGTCTCTACATTCTATTAACTTAGGTTAATTTAATGGACTAGACTATATCTATTAATTTTTTGAATATGTTCGACTATAAGAATAGTAATTTTAAAAGGTTTTAATAAGTTTAGACGGTTAAGTCGCGATTATTTGTCAAATTTATTGATAGAAGGAACGGTCGTCTTACATAATATCAATCTATCCAAACTCACGTGTGCGACGCATGTTGACGAATTTAAGAATTGTTTTAAAGTACTTCTTTTGGTTTTATAGACCTATGAATGACATTTTAAAAAATAAAATAACTAATTGGACTTTAAATTATTGAATGATACGAACAAAAAAAAAAAAAAATGGAGTATAGGTCTGTGAGGTGAACTGCATCTACGTGGGCGTGGGCCCAGGCACCGTTTATCCTCTGTCTGCTACCTAATGCTTAGACCTCTAGTTGGAAGTTTAGTCTAATGCCTTCCGAAATCCCCGGCGTCATTTTTCACATTTCACAAAATTCCAACCGCATGCCCAGCGCGTGACATATTCATCTCCTCTCGTGTGGGTGTGGCCGTGCTGTTGGGACCTTATTTGGTGTAGCTTGAAAAATGATAGAAATTTTAAGTGAAAATCAAAAATTAAATTCAATCACATATTTTATATAATTCATAATTTTTTATTAATTTTTCAACTATAAATTTCATTTATTTTTATCAAAATTTATATGTAATTGATGAAAATGGTAGCATGTATAAATAGCGAATATTATAGCACAATGAGAATGAGTTATATTAAGCATTCCATTCAAATCACAATTGATCTCTAGTCTCAACTATTAACTTAGCTATTTGTCGTGGTAAAAATATGGTGAATTCTATATCGTACTTGATCAATATAAGTCAAAGAAGTTATTACTAAGTATACCTTTAATTTTTGAATAATGTTATTTAGAACCAGTGATGTTAGAACATCAGCCTAAATATTACCATGTGATGTGTTCAATAAAAGGTGGAATTATCTTACTCATTTGATTGTTTCTATCATTTAATGACAATTAGCCTCTGTTTGATAAATTTTTTTTCATACTCGTTTTTAACCACATATTCTTATAATAAAATATTCTTCACGTAAATTCAATTTTTTTCCTACTTTGTAAACACACATTCTCTAAAAAATTAATATTCAAAAACTAATTCTTCCCAAATAAACAGCTGTCAAACGGGGTCTTAGTGCTATCTAAACTAATGTTGCAACATTAGTGATGATAAATAGCATTACTCTCGATTCTTAGAAAGTTGGATTTGAACATTGACTAAAATTTCTCTTGCTTATATTTGGATTTCCACAAATTAAAATAAACCTATATTTGAAGAATAAAATTTGGGGGCAGTGAAGGTATAGAAAATGAAGAGGCATGTGACAACATGTTGCATTTTCTATGAGTCCAGCTAATGTTCCCGCGTTGACAACCTGGCAGACAATAACATGCCACGCCAATTCCTTCGGAATAATTGAAGTCTCGTTTTACACTTTAACCTTCGTTTCTTCACAAGGAAGACAATTTACCTCAAATCATTTCTTTTCAACATCTTCACTCTCTTAAAAACTCTTCACCCTAATAATGAATACCTAAGGTACAAAATTAAAAATTAAAAATTAAAAATCAGGAGAGTATAATCTCGTATAATCTTGAAAGATAGATGTCAAGTTTTGAATAAGCAGTAAGAAATTCAAAACTCAAGTAAATGAATCATCTTAAGTACTCTTGAAAATGAGAGATGCTATTTGTATCGGGAGGTTGATTTTTGGGCCCCACCACTATTGATGAGAAATGAGAAAATCAAATTTTATTCAATAATCACAAGAGAAGAACTAAAACCATAGTAGGTGTTTTTAAATAAATAAATAAAAAGGTCACGAATGAATAATAGATAGTAGACAACTGAATGACTAATTTTTTCAATGTTTTCGAACTCTTTTTCTTGAAGTAGTAACATTCTTGATTTCATCTTCACCATTGAGGAAGACGGTGGTTAGAACATCGCTGGTATGCAGAGATGCCTTCAACAACTTCATGTTGGGAATATTTTCCCTATGAGAGGAAATGAAGAAGAAATCGAAATTAAAACCGGCAACACAATAAACGAAATCTGAATCAAACTTAAATCAAACTTGTATTCATCAATGGA
>CAIGRB010074538.1:54724-73335 GCA_903798255.1 Fraxinus quadrangulata
AATTTATTTTCTATTTTTCATGGAAAATCTACACAATCAAACAGGGCCTAAAAGTAAAATTTTCCATCACATGAGTCGTGAAATTCGTCTTGTAAAGTTTTCTTTTTAATGACAGTCATAATCTCAGGTTGTAGGGTATCAAACAAATATTTTCATGACAAACCTTAGCTTTCGTAGAAAAACTATTTCCACGTTTTAAAATTATATAAATAACGAAATATTTCAATATGGGCAATAATAGTCCATTGAAAGTATCACAAATAAATATGTAAATATTTTCCAATCAATTTTTAGATTATTGGACTTGTAATGGCACCTGTAAATCATGGTTTCAAGAAATTCGTAAATAAAATAATGTAAATCAAGTTTTCATTCACATTTTCAAAATATACATACACTATTTGTCTCAAACAATGCAAGAAAATTTATATGGGACATTCTAATTTGGTGGGTCTATCAATGCACTTGGTTCTCAAAACCTAACTTTTTCTACTTAAATTATTTTACATAATTTCATGATTAACAATAAACTTTGTTTTGAAAGCTTAGTTGTGGTTTTTTAAAATGTTTTTTTAACGTTTGACCAATTATATTGTGTGTACATGTGATCGTTAGTTAATTAATTAACCCATATAATCTCATATGATCTAATATTTTAGGTCACCCCATGAATTGTGTACAACACATATTTCAACAATAAAAGTGTTACAGTACAAACACTAAATCAGTGACAGCATATGAAAGGGGTATTGAGACTTTAGCGTCTTTTGCTAAGTTTGAATGCATGACTGTTGAAGAGAACTTTCTCATGTTAGTAGTGAGAAGTCTTTGCCCTATTCATTATAAGCATGAGATCAAATATGGCTTAAATTATACCTTTAAATAAATTTAGTTATAAGTAAAAAAATAAGTTTTAAAATAATTGTTGTCTTTTATTGATGAAAGATAGAGCTACTAGGGTTAGTCTTGAAAAAATTAAAACAACTTTTTAAATTAAAAGTTACTTTCCAAAGCACTTACTATAGGAAAATATTAATTTGTCATGTACATCTACATATATAATTAATTGTGCATTAAACTCTATCTTAAGTTTAAATCCATTTAAAGTGATTTAATAAATAACTAAAGTTATTACACTTTGGGTATCTAAATAGAGCATGGGCCGAATTATGTGTAGAGACCAGATTTCTTTGGATTGTGTTTCATGATGAGCCGAAAGACATACGAAAAATACATACATACATACATGGTTATTGTCCTCATTTCATATGTGATTTTATCATTCTTTGTGTCATTCTATCAACATAAGAATAACAAGAGAAAACATATTAAAGAGAAAAGATGAAGAACTCACAACAAATCAAGAATCAAGAAGCAATAATCAAGATTAAAGAGCAAGAAACCAAAATCAAGAACTTACCGTTGATCTTCAAAATTCAAAAAAATGGATTAAAATATGTTCTGTACTTATAATTATCTTAATTATTTGACGAGAAGATCTTGGCAATAAAGAAAAAAATTCATAAAATTTTAAGTTTTAAAATTCAACAAGTGGCTTCAGAACCAATCTATGTTACACCATTAAGTTTTAAGAAAGAATTTTAGGAATGAAATTCATACTGTTGATTCTTCAACATTGGGATGCGAATTGTATCTCTAAATTTGGAATTTTGGATTTTTTGGACAAAATTTCAATTTTATAGAATTTTTGGTAAGGAGTATAATTAGTCATTCCACCTTATAAGAATCTCTCTGGGAAAATAATTAAAGTATTTACAACTGTCAAAACCCCTTATGAGATTTGGATGGCAACAAACCTAGTTTGAAGTACTTGCACATTTGAGGTTGTCCAACTGAGACAAAGCCTTATATGCATAATTAAAGAAAATTGGAATTCATGGTTGTCAATTGCTATTTTTATCGAATACTCTGAGAGGTCATGGAGTTACAAATTTTATGATCCCACCACAAGGTCAATTTTCAAAATGAAAAATGCTGGGTTCTTACAAAACTACATATGCATTTATCATACTTTCAATTACAAAACAGCCATGTATAAGAAGAAAAATTTGAAATTTGTATTATGCCTCGGCACCGAGGTTCAAGGCAAAGTACCACATAGCAACTCACACGGACAGAAAAGTTAACAAAGATCCAATGATCAAAAATAAAGAAATCATGTGAATAGTTGAAGCTGTTACGTCGAAGCACTGCCAAAACGGTTGAAGTGTGTGAATCCGAAGTGCTACATTAAGAAATGGAAGAAGCCGAATCTCTTCACACAGAGGACAAATACTAAGATTCCTCTGAGACCCTTAATTCACCTGAACCTGAAGTTATCTCTTACAAAATCTTTAAACAAGCCTTAGAAATGATTGATGTAACGTTTAGAGGGTTGTTGACTTATTGTCAATGTATTTATTGTATGATAGGCATTGATGCGAAGCCTCATCAAGGAGATGAGGCCATGTGGTTCTGATCCGACGAACACCACGTCGGTCGAAGCACTATAAATAGGCTTTCCTTGTAACTAGAAAAGTGTTGGATTTTTGGACTTTAGACTCTTGAACTCTTGATCCTTGATAATACAAATAATCTTGCAAACTCTATACATATCATCTTGCTTGTTTTTCTATACATTAGTTTGATCTTTTTATTGGTTTACTTTGGTATTTGATTGTTGATTATTGTTAGCGTAATCATCTTTGTTCCACTCGCTGGTGCTTAAACACTTTTGTCTCACACCGTGAAACATATCTCACATTCACGTTCACCTCGTTTCTTATTGATACTCTGGTTAAAACGTGCCGAAATTTGATTAAGTGGCGTGAGTGGATCCGACATCTATTGTCCACGTAAGCGTCACATTTTTTGGGGTCAACAGATTGACGTTGTCTGTGAGAAATCATATATTTTAACCATGAAAGTCTCGTGGGAAGAAGCCAGTTGTGAGCGAGTTTAAAGGAATTTTCGAACCTTGAAAAATGGGTGTTCTTGAAGAAAGAATCGTTGAAAAATTTAAAGGAGAAATCGTTTGGTTCAAGATCAGTTCGCTTGCATTCTTCTGAAAAAAGCTTATCGACATGAGTTTGGGCATTGAAGAAAATGCACCCCAAAAGACGAGAGAACACACTGAAGAAGGGAAACCTTCGGGTACCGTCCTAGGTGCTTGCCATCGACCTCACCAATAACATAGGCAAGGCTAGTTGATAGGAATGTAAAATGCATATTTTTTCCTCCTTATTTTATGTGCTTGTATGATCAATTAGTACTAAAATGTACTCATTTCATTCATATTTTGATTTAGGTGGCAATTTAATGAAGATGACGTAATTTAGAAGAAATATGTGAAAAGAGACCAAAGTGAAGGGAAATGAAAGTTCGAGGACTAAAGTGTAAATACTCTAAACTTGTGTCGAACCTCAAGATGAAGATTTGAGAGTGTAAGAGGTCTATTGGATGAAAGAAGACATCAAAGGGATGAAATATCGTCAAAGTAGGATCACACGTCAATTTTCAATCGAAAAGTTATGCATCGAATTTTTAGTCTCACCTTGAGACCCATTTTTGACATGGTAAACAATCGAATTGAAAACAATATCTGAAGTAAAGTTGTATCCTTTTGAGTTAGCTTTCCAATACATCTTGAATCGTCTCAATTGGATAACGGAGGATAAAGATATAACCAAAATACTAAACACTGCTCAGTTATGCTGGTCGGGCGGCCACCCGACCCTAAACTTCATTAGTAGAAGTTAATTTTTATTCCTGAGCGGCCATCCCATTTTCTATTGGGCACCTGCCCAGGCCAAATAGGGGAAAAAATTTTAGTTTCCTAATTCCGTTCAACTACTTATGGAAACAAGTTCCTTTGATATTTATCAACCCTAGAACATACGAAAAAGACACCAGAACGCCTCCAACCTATTCTCTCTCTATTTTTCTCTTAGATTCATGAATTGTAACTAAACTTCTATACTTGGTTGAAGGAAATTGAAGTCTCGGAACCACATATTGTGAGATCCAATTAGGTTTTCTTATTGTTTAATTCTTATTTTGCGTATTGAATATTTTTCTGCACTTATTTCTATGATTGTTATGTTCAATTTCTAGGAGGCCTACTAGTTTGTTATTCATTACAATCTACCGCTAAATTAAATATCAAATCTATAATTGTTTGATTCTTTTAACTTGAAAAGCACTAGGATTTGATGATTTCTGTGATAGAGGTTATTGAATTTTAAGAAGAATGTTTATATAGATTGAATCAAACCGATGGTGTTTGTGTTATCTAGTTCATCGATTTCTATAGTGTAAAGCTGTTATTAAATTGAATATTGATCGCTGGTCTGAGATTATTTAATAATTAGGGTTAATTAGAACGCTTGTTTCTAACTAACTAAAATTAAGGAGATATAGGAAAATTATTCCAACAGTGAATATTCGAAATATGAATTGAATTACCATTGCATCTATGATCAATTATGGATTTCCGACGGTGGATATTGATTTGGACCAAGATTAGTCTTTTGATTATTTTCATTAATTTAATTTTCATTGTTATTAATTTCTTTATTTACAACTGTTTGCATACAAAAACCCAAATCATTGTACGAAGCATAAAATATTGAATTACATACTCTTCGTGGGATCGACCCTTACTTCCATTGCTACATTAGTTTTTAGAGGTTAAGGTATTATTTTTGGGTGCCTATGACAGTACACCACTAGTCAAGGGGTGGGGGTACGATAACAGCAAGATGAAAGCCTAAGAATGGCTAACCAAGAGGGGGTAAATTAGTTTTTAAAACTTTTTCGTGAAATTAATCTAATTTCAAGCAAATAAGAAAAAAATAGATTAATTTAAATGATGAATATAGTGATAAGTAAAAGGGATAGAAGATGCAAATGATATATTTATGGAGGTACGATTCCAAACTTGATTTACGTCCCCCGTTACCAACCTCTCCATCACGAGTAAAGCCTTTTCCACTACCATGATTGACTTATGGTGCAATCCAACTATTTACAAAGTTTCCGGTGATTTTCAATCAAGAAGCACCGATCCTTTTACAATGTTGAGCTTTACGAGACCTCAACACGATCCAAACTATTAAGCTTTACGGGACCTCAATATGACCCTCGATAAGAGTTTTACAGGTAATATCTTTTCTTCTTAATAAATAATAGATTTTGAGTTTAGAACAAGAAGAGAAGAAGACAATCAGTTTAATAAATAGCAATGAATATAGCTCAAGTGTTGGATTTAAAAAATTTTGATAAAATTGATTTTCTAGGTTTAGAATAATTAAATATTTTTCAAATATAAATCAATTTATAAAGATAAATAAATAGTAAAGACCAATGATTTATTTCAATAAATGTTCACTTATTGTTCTTAGAATTGTTGAAATTGAATGCAAGGTGAGTTGGTGTTTATAGGAACAAAACAGTCAAAAGTTTTATCAAATCGGACGTAACGTACCGAATGTCCGCTACAGCACCGGACGGTCAACTAGCCGTTGTGTTAGAAAATCAGAGCGATTGAATTTTTTACCGTTGGAGCTAAAACAACCATATCGGACGTCCGGTACTATAGTTTAATGCCGAAACGTCCTTGTTTTAATTTTTAACAAATGTAAGTACTTGAAGGACGTTTTGAAAATATTTTTCAGACATTTTTTAAAATGAGATTTTATGTAAACATTTTTGTATTGTGATTTTTAGTGCGTAAAATCGATTTGAGTTTGTCACGGTTCATTGTCACGTACTAAAGTGTTTTACTTTTTCATATTAGTATAAATAGTCTAACTACTTCGTTTTAAATGTCTTGACATGTATACTTGACTGTACTTCGATTTTTATCCCGATTCTTGTTGAGGTATTTTTTTGCGAGTTTTTCAATATCAATTTTCATAGCCTCGTTTGATCAATTTTTTTCCATGTCAATCGTTGCATGCAAATCACTTGGCCTCGAACTTCCTGTCTTCAATTTTATTGATTGGAAATAATCACTATAGACACTCGAAATCAATTTGTTAGAAATAAACATAATTTATTTGTGGTAATCAAAATGAGATATCAACCATATGTCAACAATTTCCCCCTTTTTGATTATGACAAATAAGATGATTTGCAATGTACAAATTAAACAAATTGATAAGGGATAAATTTGCATACATATATTCTCCCTATCATTTTCACTTATATTCCCATTTTCAACATTCCCCCTATCATGCATATTCATCTAACCCCTTTTGGCATAAGTAAAAAGTGAAGAAATAATAACCAATTAGGCAGTTATAGAGATTCAGAAAGCAAAAATAGTTCATTGAAAAGATAAAACATTTCATACATACATTTTGCACATAATTATGCAATACATAATCAAAAGAAAGTTATTATGCCGGAGGAGGAGGCAGATTTGGGAATCGAGCAATTAAATCGGCAAAGAAGAAGGTTTGTTGGGCCTACATGTCGGCCTGCCGTGCAAGGATCGCATCCTGCTGTACCTGAAGTGTCGCTTGCTATATCTATATATGATGAAGTACCCTACTCAGCCCGTCGATTGTTATAGTAAGAGAATCAATCCGCCTATTAAAAAGTGAAAACTGGTTTCGACAAGTCCTCGATCGGTAGGTCGGGGAGCACTCGACCTTGAAGTAGCGCACGACGTACCCATGGTAGTAGGCATGCCTTCGTCGTCGTTCTCCTCTTCTTCGAATGATAGTGTGAAGGCCCCGAAGTCGGGTCGAACCCCTTCATCTCAGCCACCCATTGGCCATCTTTCTTAATGATTTTCATACGATTAAGTGTGGTGGAGCTAATGGTGTCGTGGGACGGGGTTTGACGAAAGCTTCATCATGGAGAGGGACGTTGAAGTGCTTAAATATCTTAGTTAGAAGCATGTCGTAAGGAAGTGCCTTAGCATATCGTAAAAAATGTGTGAGCTTTATAAGACCCTAATGCAATGGTCGGAAAATCAATTTGCCGACCGACAAGGGACAAATCAAGAATGAAAAAATCAAAATGGTTCACCTTGTCCCAATGCCCTTTCCTAGCTAAGATGATAGCAATAATATTTTGTAAAACTTTACACGGGAGAGTAAGTTGGTTGGAAGAAATTTTCGTAACATTTTCAAAATTTTTACCCATCACATGATGACAGGCATCGGTCGGGTTATAACCATCCACCCGAGGGTGGGATTTGTGCACAAAAGTTTGAATATCACAAGGTTTAAGTTCGAGAAGAGTGCGAATGAGGGGTTTGGAGATGGTGACACGAACATTTTTAATAATACATGAAATGTCTCCCGAACATTGAGCAAATGTCATGTTTCTATAAAAATCCTTTATTAGACGTGGATATGCATACTTTTCTAACGTGCATATTGATACCCACCCCATGTTAATGAAATGCTCTTCTATTCTAAACGAGGGTGCATCGAATGTAAAAGAAGCAAAGTCTACGTTTATACCTAATATGACAGGCAACTTCTCGAAGGGGTTCGTCGGTGTCTCGGGTTCGAGGTCCGTTTCCTCGTCCAACAATGGAGTAGGAGGCCATTGAGCGGTTTGCTTGACCCTCTTTCCCATGCGGCTTGATCCTAACATTTCAAGAATTTGGGGATTTTTCGAAAATTAGGGCTCACAATTGAAAATTTTGAACTTTGGAATGCAAATCTTAGAATATACTAGAAAAACTTTCAAAATGGTAAATTGTTCAATCAAAGTACGGGATTCGAACGATTTGAAGTGAAAATTTGGTGTAAGAGCCTTAGGGTTCGAGTTTTGAAAAAAAAAATTGTTGTTTTGGCTGAAAATGTGGAAATTTGAGACTTTAAATTGGTTGAGAATCGACTTTAGGTACGGAAAATGAATTGGAAGATATGTTTTTGTAGTTGAGGTTAAAATATATTGGAGGCGAGTGGAAAAAGAGTAAGAAGTTGAGAAGAAAAGGAGGACAAATTGCAATTTTAAAACTGAAAAACTCAGTACCGAACGTCCAGTATACTTGGCAGAAATGTTCTACCAATCCGGACGTTCTGTACCAGACACCCCTTTTTTTAAGCAATAAGATTAAAAATAATAAGAAGAGTTTAAGTTTGGACATTGGTTTTCTCGATAATACCTAAACTTCGTCTAATGAATGTGAAGCATTCAGGTACGAGAGGTTTGGCGAAAATATCTGCTAATTGGTTTTCTATGTCAACAAATTCAAGCGCAATATCGCCGTTTTGAACAAAGTCTCTAAGAAAGTGATGTCTTATCTTAATGTACTTAGTTCAAGAATGTAAAACAGAATTTTTAGATAAGTTTATGGCACTAGTATTATCACACATGGTAAGAACATGATCATAAGATAGATGAAAATCGCTAAGGGTTTGTTTCATCCATAAAACATGAGCACAACAACTAGCGGCCGATATGTATTCGGCTTCGGCGNAAGATAGATGAAAATCGCTAAGGGTTTGTTTCATCCATAGCATTTGTGCACAACAACTCGCGGTTGAGACCTTAGATAGAGCCACAGAATTTTGTTTCTTTCTAAACCACGAAATAAGGGCGAAGCCTAGAAAGTCACAATTGTTGTTAGTGCTTTTCCGATCAACTTGATAACCAGCGCAATTGGCATTCGAGTAACTAAGTAGATCAATGTAAGTTTGTTTTGGATGCCAAAGTCCTAAGTTTTGAGTCTCACTAAGATATCGAAAGATTCTCTTAATAGCTTTAAGATGGGATTTCTTATGATTAGATTAAAATCTAGCACATAAGCATATACTAAACATAATATCGGGTCTACTGCAGTTAAATAGAGCAGGAATCTGATCATACCTCGATATTTGGTGACATCCACGAAAATGCCTTGATCATCTTTGGCAAGTTTTACCGATGTGCTCATCGGAGTGTTCATAGGCTATAGATCATGCAAATCGAAATTTTTCAACATGTCTAATATGTATTTATTTTGATTTATAAAAATACCGTCACATGTTTGATTGATTTGAAGTCCAAGAAAGAACTTAAGTTGCTCATTTCAAATTCTTCGCTCATACTTTTTGAAACTTTTTCACAAAGACGATCATTTGTGACACCAAAAATAATATCGTCCACATAAATTTGGACGACTTGTGTGTTTTGACAAAAACAGTAGTTTCCACTTTTCCAATCAAAAATCCATTTGAGATTAAAATTTTGCTCAATCGTTCGTACCAAGCTCTATGAGCTTGTTTCAAACCGTAAATAACTTTTCTAAGTTTGAGAACATGATTGGATATTTGTGATCTTTAAAACTGGGAGGTTGTTCAACGAAAATTTCTTCTTGAATAAAATCGTTTAGAAAAGTACTTTTTACATCCATTTCATAAAGAGTGAAATTTTTGTGACATGTAAACGCAAGAAGCATGCGAATGAATTCTAATCTAGCTACCGGTGCAAAAGTTTTGTCATAATCGATACATTCTTCTTGATTGTAATCTTGGGTAACTAATTTAGCCTTGTTATGCACAGTTATTTTATTTTCATCCCACTTATTTCTAAAAACCCATTTAGTACCAATTACGATTTGATCGTTTGGTCTAGCGACTAAATTCCAAACATGGTTTCTTTCCAATTGATTTAGTTCTTCTTGGATAGCTAGAGTAAAAAACTCATCAAACTCAGCTTTTTGAAATTTTTGGGTTCAATTTGTGAAATGAACGTAAAACTACCAAGATGATTTCTAAGAGTAGTTCTAGTACTGATACCTTTGGATGAATCTCCAATTATTAACTTATTTGGATGAGATACGACAAATTTCCATTCCTTTTGGCAATAGGAAATCACTTTGTCCTTCGATGGACGTTTCTTTGTTTCTTGTTCATTGGGCTCCTTTGATTGAATTTCATTTGATACTTACTTGTTTTGATCTTGAATATTTATTTTCTCAAATGGAGCTTCCAAACCTACATCGTCATCATTACCTTTCTTACGACCAAGAAGATTAGTTTTATCAAATATAACATGTATGGATTCTTCAACAACTAAAGTTCTTTTATTAAAGACTCTATAAAATTTGATAGACGATGAATATCCTAGAAAAATTCCAACGTCGGATTTTGAATCGAACTTTCCCAAATTGTCTTTTGTGTTTAAAATAAAATATTTACAACTGAAAACTTTAAAGTAATTAATATTGGAAATTCTATTTTTCCAAAACTCGTAAGGAATTTTAGTTTTCTTACGATTAACCAAAACTCTATTTATAATATAACATGCGGTATTAACGATTTCGGCCCAAAAATATTTTGGTAAAATGTTCTCGTTGAGCATGGTTCTTGCCATCTCTTGCAATGTATGATTCTTCCATTCTACTACACCATTTTGTTGAGAAGTTCTAGGAAGCAAAAAATTATGTTCGTATCAGTTTTCGTTATAAAAATTATCAAAAGCAATATTATCAAATTTTCCACCGTGATCACTTTTAATAGAAGTAATGGTGTATTCTTTTTCGTTTTCAATTTTCTTACAAAAATGTTTGAAAATTTTTAAGGGTTCATCCTTTAGGTTTAAGAATATAACCTAAGTAAACCTTGAAAAATCATCAATGACAACGAAGGTGTAATGTTTACCACCTAAGCTAGCCGTTCCAGATGGTCCAAAAGGATTCATATGGAGAAGTTGTAGCAACTTTGTAGTTAAAGAGTGAAGTTTGGGCTTAAAAGAGTTTTTGACTTGTTCTCCAAATTGACATGCCTCAAAAATCTTATATTTTTCAAATTTCAAATTCAGCAATCCTTTTACAAAACAATTTTTGAAAATTTTTGAAAAAAGATCCATGCTTACATGACCTAGTCTCCTATGCCATAACCATGTTTCGTCTTTCAAGCTAAGTAAACAATGTTAGCTATTTTTACATTCAATATTTATGATATGAATATCTTTACTTCGGATTCTTACAAAAATTACCTCTTTTGGTGCAACATCTTCAATTTAACATTTGGAAGAATCAAATTTTAAATTATAACATCTATCACAAAATTGACTAATACTTAGTAAATTATGTTTGGGGTTATCAACAAGTGAAACATTTTCAATAGACGGGGATGAGTGATTACCGATGTTACCACTGCCAATAATTTTTCCTTTTGCATTGTTCTCAAATGTTGCATGACCTCCATCTTTCTTTTTGAAGTTTGATGACAACGATTGATCTCCGGTCTTATGTTTTCGTCTTCTTTGGTACCTATAAGACATGGTTTAATTTTTTTTTATCTTTGGTACCCATAAAAGTTTGGGTCCTTGGTAGTTAGTTTTAATAAATTCTCGAATCCACTTGTTCTTTCCTTCAACATATAGGTTCTTTTTACTTAAACAATTAAAAGCAATGTGTCCATCTCTACCACAAAAACTACATATAATATTTGAATTTGAAGTTTTGATAAACTTGTTTTTGAGATATTTTTATTTTAAGGAGGGTTTGAATCCAATTCTGTCTTTGTCAAAAATGCATTTTTGATTTACAAGCATTAAATCAAAATTTTTCTTTCCTTCGGTGAATTTATAAACTATTTTTGTTATGTCTTCAACTTTTTCTTTGAGAGAGATGTTTTCTTAATTAATAGATCATGATCAATATTTGTTTTTTATTTTTTCAAAATTTTCTTTATTTCTTCTTTTAATAAGAAAATTTTCTTTTTAAGAATGGAATGACTTAATGAAAGTTTTTCAAAATTTCTAGCATTTCATCATAGAAAGTAGATAATTCATCACATGAATCTTTTTGGATAGAGTTTACCTCCTCGTTGATTGCCATGAAGCACATATTGGCAACTTCTTCTTGGCTATTGTTTCCGTCGTCAACATTTTCATCGCTTTCATCACAAGTAGCTTGAAGAGTCTTTTTCTTGAATTTTTTTTTTGTTTGAGCATTCGGTTCTTTTGTGACCAAGTTTTTCACAATCGTAACAAACGATTTTCTTGCCTCCATTCTTTTTTTCCTTCTTTTGGAATCTTCAGATATTTCAAAAGCCTCTCCATTTTTTAACAAAAATGATCAAATTGTCGAGCTCTTCTCACTCACGTCATTGCTCGTTGTTACTTCATCAATAGTGAATTTTAAAACAATTTGGCATTTAGGAGCCTCCTTTGAATCTTCTTTGCTCTTTCTTACCTTTTCCTTGATTTCAACATTGTTGAGTTTGTAGATCATCAATGTTCCATAGAGTTCTTCTAGAGGATATATGTTAACATCCTTGGTGTTTTCTATCAACATTCTCGAGGGGCTCCATTCCCCCGAGAGCGACCTAAATATTTTGCTTACAAGTTCACCGTTAGTAAATTTGCGATTGAATCCTTTCAATCCATTTATAATATCCGTAAAACGAGTAATCATATAAACAATTGATTCACTTTGTTTCATAAAGAAGTTTTCAAATTCTTTTACTAGGATATTAATCTTAGTTTCTTTCACTTTACTACTACAGATGTGAGTAATTTCTAGAGCATGCCAAATATCATAAGTGGAATCACATGTGCTAATACGATTAAATTCGTTTTTTATCTAGAGCATAATAAAGTAGATTCTTAGCTTTAGCATTTAAGGATAATTTTCTTTTGTCATCTTCATCATATTCCTCTCTAGGCTTATGAATCGTTTCATCGGATTTTCCATCAATTTTAATAACTTTAGTTGGCATTTATGGACCATAGACAATGACTTCCCAAATATTGTAATCAATAGATTGAATATAAATCATCATTCTTGCTTCCAATAATTATAACATGTGTCATCAAAGAAGGGAGGTCGGTTTATGGAGTGCCCTCATGATTTTGAAACATAGCGTTAGCCATTTCTCAAGATTGTGAAATCTTTGAAAATGAGTACCGAGCTCTGAAAGCAATTGAAAGCCCAAGAATGGCTGACTAAGAGGGAATTAATTGATTTTTAAAATTTTTTTCGTAAAATTAATCCAATTTCAAGAAAATGAGAAATAGATAGATTAATTTAAATGAAGAATATAAGTAAACAAGCAATAAGTAAAAGAGATAGAATCTGTAAATGCTATATTTATGGAAGTTTGATCCCAAACTTGATCTACGTCCCCCGTTACCAAACTCTTCGTCACGAACAAGGCCTTTTACACTATCATGATTGACTTATTGATATAATCCAACAGTTTACAAAGCTTTCGGAGACTTTCAATCAAGGAGCACATATCCTTTAAAGATATTGAGTTTTATGGAGCCTCAACACGACCCACACTATTGAGATTTACGGGACCTCAATATGATCCTCGATTCAAAAGAGTTTTACAAGTGAAATCTTCTCATCTTAATGAATAATAGATTCAAAGTTGAGAACAAGAAGAGAAAAAGACAAATATTTTAATAGATATCAATGAATATAGCTCAAGTGTTGGATTTGAAATTTTTTGATAAAATCGATTTTCCAAGTTTAGAATAATCAAATATTTTTCAAATATAAATCGATTTATAAAGATGAATAAATAGTAAAGATCAAGGATTTATCTCAATAAATGCTCACTTATTGCACTTAGGATTGTTGAAACTAAATGTAAGGTGAGTTGGTATTTATGGGAGCAAAATAGTCAAAAGTTCTGTCAACCTGACACACCGTACCGAACGTCCGCTATGGTACTGGACAATCAACTAGTCGTTGTGTCAGAAAATCAGAACGGTTGAATTTTTGACCGTTGGCGCTAGAACAACTACATCGAACTTTCGGTATGACAGTTTTACGCCGAAATGTCCTCATTTTAATTTTTAATAAATATAAGTACTTGATGAATGTTTTGAAAATATTTTTCGAGGCAAGTGACATTTTTTCAAATATAAGTTTGAGATTTTTACCGTTCGAAAAATAATCTTTATGCAAACATTTTTGTATTGTGATTTTTCGTGCTTAAAATCGATTTGAGCATGTCACGGTTCATTGCGACATACTAAAGTGTTTCACCTTTACATATGAGTATAAATAATCTAAGCACTTCGTTTTGAACGTCTTGACGTGCATGCTTGACTGTACTTTGATTTTTATCTCGATTCTTGTTGAGACATCTTTTTGCGAGTTTTTTAATATCAATCTTCATAGTTTCGTTTGATCAATTTTGTTTTCCATGTCGATCGTTGCAGGCAAATCACTTGGCCTCTAACTTCGTGTCTTTAATTTTGTTGATTTGCAATAATTACTATAGACACTCGAAATCAATTTGTTAGAAATAAATACTTTTTTTTGTGATAATCGAAATGAGACGTCAACCATAAGTCAACAATTTACCCCTTTTTGATTATGACAAATAATATGATTTGCAATGTACAAATTAAACAAATTGAGAAGGGATAAAGTAGCATACATATATTTCCCCTATCATTTTCACTTATATTTCCCTTTTCAACATTCTCCCTATCATTCATAATCATCTAATCTATCTTCCCCCTTTTGGTATTACCAAAAAGTGCGGAAATAATAACCAATTAAGCAGTTATAGAGATTCAGAAAGCAAAAATAGTTCATTGACAACATGAAACATTTCATACATATATTTTGTACATAATTATGCAATACATAGTCAAAAGAAAGCTACTGTGCTAGAGAAGGAGGCGGATGTGGGAATCGAGCAAGTAAGTCGGCAAAGAAGGTGGTCTGTTGGGCCTGCATCTCGGCCTGCCGTGCAAGAATCGCTTCCTGCTGTGCCTGAAGCGCGACTTTTTGTGTATGTATATGATGAAGTACCCCACTCATCCCATCGACTGTTATAGTAAGAGAATTGATTTGCCCACTCAAAAGTGAAAACTATCATAGTAGGAAAATCAATTCATCTACATGCAGCCACTGGAAACGTATTCCATGACCCTTCACAAGGGCGCTACCACGGAGAAAATAAGGTTCAAAGACAAATGGCTGGATACCAATATCACACTAGGATGGAAGCCCCAAGGAAAAAGATGTTGAAGTTGATACATCCACCAATTACGCCTCTGAACGACCTAATGAAGCTCCATTCAAATTTTCCCTGAATAATTAACCGAATGACCTACCTCAGAGGTCCCTAAGCGTCTTTAACAAGCTAAGCCTAGGGATACCTAGAAATAGGAAGGCTCCACCTTCTCCCGTACCTAGAAATAGGCAGGCTCCACCACCTCTTATTCCTAAAAGTAGGCAACATGAGCATTTTCAGTTCGAAAGACAAAATGAACATGTTTACGATGAAGTACCTTAAGTTCCTCTACCTAGAAATAGGTGTGAGAGGCGAGAGCAGGCTAGAAATGAAGTAGGACCTTCCCATCCATCCCTCGAAACTTAGTTTAGGGAAGATGATGATTCTAATAAACTACAAATGTTTTGTGATCTTAACGATGATGATGATAAATCACCATTTTTCCAAGCCATTAAGAATACTCCCATGCTGAACCACTTCACTCTCTCTAAAATTTCAAAGTATAACGGGAGAGGTGATCCCACGAAACATCTTAACAGCTTCAAGGCTCACATGAATCTAAAGAGAGCCATAAAGTGTAGAGCCTTCCATTCGACCTACCGTGTTCAAGTGATAGATAGGAAAGCTATAACGACCCTAAGGGGAGGATTGGACATAAATTCTCTTTTCTGGAGAGATGTACAAAATAAGAACCCTACCAGTTATGATGCCTTACTGGAAATGATAAGGTATGAGATCATCAATGAATAATTGAGGGATCATAGGAACATGGCTAACCAATGAATCCCTCCTTCTCGAATGGAAAGAGGAATATGCCCAACTTCACATTCAGTAGACCATCAGGTAGGACAATCGATCCCTATCAACCCCGAACAAGCATTGGTTGCAGCGACGCTAAATGCATTGCCTACTTTGGCCTACAAAGAAGTGAACCCTAGTGCTACAACATACCAGAACAGACCCTATAAAAAATTTACCCAAACGAAGAAAGGTATAGGAAGAGGCGCTAAACTCAGAAATAGTGATGAAGCTCCCCTCTATTGAATATACCATCACTCATATAGCCACAACACTAAGGCTACAGGGACATTACGAGGCACCCTCAGAGTGCCAGTCAAGGGAGAAACATGCACCTTCAAAGAAATACTCCTCCTAAGTAGACCCAAGAGCTTGGGAATGTTGAGTCGAGGTACCCCAATAGAAACTATGCTCCCAAGAGGAGAGACACTGACACGGAATGAACTAAGGAGGGTCAAAGACAAAGAAAAATCCCCCAAAAAATGTTGAATAAGAGCCCACCAGAGAAATTGATACAATTTTTGGAGGCTCATACGCTGGGGGAGAATCTAGGTACTCCTAAATAAATTTTACTAAGGAAGTGGTGGACCTTCTATTGACAAGTTTTGCAGTCAACCGAACCTCTATTGAAAGAAAAGTCCAACCTATCACCTTCACCCTAAATGACGCAGCGGGTGTACATTATCCATACTATGATGCCCTAGGGGTAAGGGCCATTGTAGCACGCAATGGCCTAAAAAGAATGCTAGTGGATAATGAAAGATGTGTCAGCATCATCTTTTGAGCCACTTTTGATAAGATAAAAGTTGATCACGAGCTAACCTCAATGAGTTTCCCCTTGTATGGCTTTACAGGCGATAAGATAATCCCAATAGGTAAAATCACTCCAGGAATAGAGATGAGGACCGCGCCTATGATTGCTCATCATTTCATAGAATTCTTGGTGGTAGACAATCGCTCCGCTTATCAAGGAGTGTTGTAGAGTGCCTTGAAGGAACTATGGGTTGTCACCTCCATTCACTATCTATGCATGAGGTTCACAACTGAGAATAGCATAGCCACGGTTAGAGGTGATCAAATGAGTGCAATGGAATGTTACTCAAATTCTTTAAGGAAAGTCGAACCAAGAAACATCAATGTGACCAACACTGACATTGACATGGATGACGTCCCTGAGCAAGGGAGAATTCTCGAACAAGGGAAAGAAGTAGAAAGAATGGATACCTCTGAAGAAGGGGACATCATTGGAGTTATGCGTACCTCTGAAGAAGAGTCTGTCTGTGAAGAACAGACGATCCTTGAAGAAGGGAGAGCTGCTGAAGATGCAACTAGTTTGGAAGTGCTGAACCCTCACATCATTGATTGCAAACCACAAATATCCACTATGGAAGAACTTGAGAGCTTACTAGTAGACCCATAGGACCTCTCCAAACATCTAAAAATTGGAATAAATCTGCCAATGGAAGCCAATGAGGAAAAACTTATTGCTGAAAAATCTAGATATCTTCACTTGGAAGCACGGAGGCATAGTCTACACTAACCCAAAAGACAGTTGTCACTGCTTGAACATTGATTCAAGGCCACAGCACACAGGCAAAAGATGAGAGTTCGTAACCTAGAAAGATATGAAGCCCTAAAAGACGAAGTTAAGAGGTTGATTGATAATCGTTACATTCGGGAGTCTATGTATCCAATGAGTATTGGTCAAGTAGTACAACGGCAAGTAGAGTGTTTGTGTGGATTTTTCAAACTTGAATTATGCTTGTCTTGAGGATAGCTTCCCAGTTTCCCAGATAGACCAACATGTGGATTTGATAGGTATGTAAAATTCATATTTTTCCCTCCTTATTTTATGTACTCGTATGATTAATTAGTGCCAAAATGTAGTCATTACGTTCATATTTTGATTTAGGTGATAATTCTATGGATATGATGTAATTTGGAAAAAATAGGTGAAAATGGACCAAAGTGAAAAGAAATGAAAATTTAAAGACCAACGTGTAAATACAAAAAAATTGTGTCGAACCTCACGATGATGATTTGAGAGTGTTAGGAATCAATTTGATGAGAGAAGATATCAAATGGATGAAATATCTTCAAAGTATGATAACACATCAATTTCCAATCGAAAAGGTTATGCATCAGTTTTCAACCTCATGTTGAGACCCATTTTTGACATGGAAAAAGATCGAATTGAAAGTTGATATCTGAAGTAAGTTGTAACTCTTTGAGTTATACTTCCAACGCATTTTGAATCATTACAATCGGACATCAGAGTGGAAGATATGACCAAAATACTTAAAACTGTTCAGCAGAGAAAATTGGTAACACTATGCGGTCAAATAGTGTTAATTTTTTGCAACCGTATAGACCATTACCGAGAGTTTGAGGGTTGAATTTATTTGTTCTATGCGACCGCGTGATTTTATACTGTACGTTCACATAGAACACTTTCACGATGAATTTTTTGATTTCCTAATTCCAATGAAACACTTATGGAAACAAATCTCTCTACACTTTAAAAAAAAATAAAAAAAAAAATCTCATATCTTCATTATTCATTATTTTGCTCTTAGAATCATGGATTGCAACTAAAATTTTACACTTGGTCAAAGCAAATTGAAGACACGGAACCACATATTGTGAGATCTAAATAATTTTTCTTAATGTTTAATTCTTATTTTACTTATTGAATATTCTTCTATATTTATTTCTATGATTGTTACGTTTATTTTCTAGGAGGCCTACTAGTTTGTTATTCATTACAATCTACCGCTAAGTTAAATATCAAATCCGTAATTGTTTGATTCTTTTAACTTGTGAAGCACTAGGATTTGATGATTTTCTGCGATAGAGGTTATTGAATCTTAAGAA
>CAIGRB010074538.1:76994-105822 GCA_903798255.1 Fraxinus quadrangulata
CCCCCAAATTTGAACATTTGTTTATCCTCGACAAAACCTATAACCTAATTTTAAACAAACATGGTTAGATAATCTGTCGTTGGTATCAGGATTTGAATTTTCATATTAAAAATATGAACTCTTTTAAAACCACAATACTAAATTAATTTCTACTTATCCAACGTATAATCGAAGTGTGTTTGTATGTGAATATTCATGTAAAGTATCATAATTTAATAAAGTGATTCAAATCCTAAACATGAATGGTCAAATATTTCATTTCTTTACTTGTAAGATACACACCTCCAAACTTATATTTTTAACTCATTTTCCAAGGTGTGGTCTAAAATTGAATTCATATACTAGTCCAAACCCTCTCTAATTTGGTTATATTTTACTAATTGTATCTCAACAAATCAATAAATGAGGATTCTTTTTATTTTTGATTGCTTTAACCTCCAAGAATCAACTAAACTAATAATCCATTATCAAAAGTCTAATTCTGTTTTTATTTTTTTCATTTTATATGCAGACTTCTCTCTCTTCAATTTTCTAAATAACCCTTGTAGCCAACTTTTAGCCGTTGACTTTCAAAGCAGATGACTATAGGGTACTAGATTTTAGATACCCTTACATGCTTAATCACTCGAGTCTTAAAGGTTATGAAAAGACGTTTCACAATAATATAATTTTTTTATGCAATGATTATTGTAATACCCCTTATTAAGCACACATTCTCAAAAACTGACTCCTTACTTAAGATTGTCACCTAATTTTCATTTTTTTAGGCTTAGACAATCTACATACTTGGAATCCACATTTATCTCAATATCTCCATACAAGAGTTCAATCATTCGCAAACTATCCTACAATTGATTAAACGATGTATAATATAGTGGTTATTTGGGTTTAGCATCTAATGTCTACTATTTTCAACGTATTCAAATTTTGAATCAAATTAATCTTTCTGATATAAAACATAAATATTGTGCTCAATAATATCAAGTCTCACATAAATAAGAATCAACATGTAACTTTTTCATAATTAATAGTCTACACATGGTTTCAAATATTTGCGTCATAGTAGACAAGTTTATTTAACCCATACTAGCATATAAAAGCAATAATGAAGTTGAAAATAAGTTATTTTTATAAATTTTCATTTTTTTTCCTCGCAAGCAAACACACAAAATAGTATAAACATATATCCACCCCCAAACTAATAATAGACATTTCACTTAATTTTTAAAAATATAAAAATTAAAGGCAGGTAAAGAAACTAAGTACTCTCTTGGTATAAATCTGTAAGTGGTGAATGGACTGGTATGAAAGTATTGGATCACTTGCTACGTCTGTTCTCTTGTCTGTATATTCAAGTGTCATGTTCTTTCAAAATAAATGAAAATTTATCATAATATGGAATAACTTATATTAAGTTCAAACACAACCTAAAGGAAAATATGGGGATGAAGATACCATATACTAACAAAAACAATAAAATTTACTAATCCTATATTCTAAAAGGCAAAATAAATAAAAGGAAAGAAAATTGGGTTGCCTCCCAATAAGTTCTATTTTATAATCATTAGCTTGACTTTGATATTTTGGCTATTCGTGGTGCTTGAAAAAAGAGTTTTCAGCCTTTCATCGATTGCACTGACATTGTTCTTTAATTCATCTTTGGGCCTCCAAATTATAAGGTTTCCATTACTGTCCCTTCCAACCAATCCACCAACATCCTTCTTTTTCTTGCGGTCAATCATTTTGCATTCCTCTAGGTAAGGTGGTTGCCCGAGTGGAGTATTCATGGTAAAGCCTTATTTTTTTCCACCCTCAAGATTATGTGATAGGAATGTAAAATGCATATTTTTTTCCTTTATTTTATGTGCTCGTATAATTAATTAATGTCAAAACGTACTCATTATATTCATATTTTAATTTATGTGACAATTCTATGGATATGAAGTAATTTGGAAGAAATTTGTGAAAATGGACCAAAGTGAAAGGAAATGAAAGTTTAAGGACTAACATATAAATAAACAAAAGTTGTGTCGAGCCCACGATGAAGATTTGAGTGTTAGGAGTCAATTGGATGAGAGAAAACATCAAAGGGATGAGATATCATTAAAGTATGATCACACATCAATTTCCAATCAAAAAGGCTATGCATCGATTTTCAACCTCATGTTGAGACCCATGTTTGACATGGAAAACAATCGAATTGGAAGATAGTATCTAAGGTAAAATTGTAGCCCTTTAGTTATATTTCCAAAGCATCTTGAATCACTACAATTGAACATCAAGAGTGGAAGATATGATCAAAATACTAAAACCTATTCGACAGAGAAAATTGCTAACACTATGAGGTCGCATAGTATTAATTTCTTGTAACCGCATAGACCATTACCGAGAGTTTGAGGGTTTAATTTATTTGTTCTATGTGACCGCATGATTTTATACTATGCGGTCACATAGAAGACTTCCGAGACAAATTTTTTGGTTTCCTAATTCCAATCAAACACTTACGGAAACAAATCTATCTACACTATAACAAAAAAAAAAATGCCTCCTATCTTCATTATTCATTATTTTGCTCTTAGAATCATGGATTGGAACTAAAGTTTTACACTTGGTCGAAGGAAATTGAAGCCTCAGTACTACATATTGTGAAATTTAAATGATTTTTCTTATTGTTCAATTCTTACTTTGCGTATTGAATATTCTTTTGCACTAATTTCTACGATTGTTATGTTTAATTGCTAGGAAGCCTACATTACAATCTATCGCTAAATTAAATATCAAATTCGTAATTATTTGATCCCTTTAACTTGTGATATAATAAGATTTGATGATTTTCTGTGATACAGGTTATTGAATTTTAAGAAGAATGTTTAAATAGATTGAATGCAACCGCTGGTATTTTTGTTATCTAATTCATCGATTTCTCTATTGTGTAAAACTATTATTAAATTGACCCTTGAGCGCTGGTTTGAGGTTATTTAATAATTAAGGTTACTTAGAACACTAGTTTCTAACTAACTAAAATTAAGAAGAAATAGGAAAATAATTCCAACGGTGAATATTTAAAATATGAATTGAATTATCTTTGCATCTATGATCAATTATGGATTTTCGACGGTGGATGTGGACTTAGACCAATATTAATCTTTTGATTATTTTTGTTAATTTAATTTTCATTGTTATTAATTACGTTATTTACAATTGTTTGCATACAAAACTCCAAATCATTGTACGAAACATAATATATTGAATTACACACTTTTTGTGGGATCGACCCTTACTTCCACTACTACATTAGTTTTAGAAGTTAAGGTATTACTNGAAGTATAAAATATAGAATTAAACACTCTTCGTGAGATCGATCCTTACACTACTACATTAGTTTTAGAGGCTAACGTATTACTTTTGGGTGCCTGCGACAGTACACACCAGGATTCAATTGCCGGATATGAACTTCTTAGCTTCATGTATGCATATTTCGGGTACAATCAAATCCCAATGTTCCCAACAGATGAAAAACACACATCTGGTTGAAAAACATCGAGGCCGCCTATCAAAGACTTGTTAATAAAATGTCCGTTGACCTTATTAGCAAAACCATGGAGGTTTATGTGGACAACATGTTGGTGAAGAGCTTAAAAGTAAGGGATCATGTCAAACATATTAGTAAAATGTTTCAAATATTGATGAGGTATATGATAAGGCTCAATCCTTTAAAGTGCGCCTTTGGAGTTGCTTCTGGAAAATTTTTAGGCTACATTGTCGACCAGAGAGGCATTGAAGCCAACCCAGGAAAGATCAAAGCTTTCATTGATATGAGGTTAGCTCAGAAACCAAAGAAGGTCCAGAGCCTCACCAAACGTGTAGCCACGTTGAATCGCTTCGTCTTAAAGGCCATGGACAAGTGCCTACCTTTCTTTAAAATTCTGGAATGAGGAAATAAGTTCCAGTAGACAGAGGAATGTGAGGTAGTCTTACAAGAGTTGAAGAAACACTTGGGTCAGGTTCATATCATCTCTAAACTAAAGTCCAACGAACCATTACAAATATACTTGGGAGTAACCGCCATGGCTATTAGTTTAGTCCTAATAAGAGAGGAGAATGATCATCACCTACTTGTTTATTATGTAAGCAAATCACTTTTGGCAGCTGAGATTCGCTATCCAGACATGGAAAAGCTAGCACTATCCTTGGTGACAGACTCTCGAAAATTGAGGTCATATTTCCAATCTCATATTATACATATGTCACGGGCTATTTTCGGCCCGTATGAGCCGAGCCTGTTAATAATAAAAAAATCGAAACAACAGGAAAAAAAAGTAAAAAGTAAATTCATTGTTGTAGCTGCTTGCACGAATAGGCAGCTGCGCCGGCCTGTCTCACGAGCCGAAAATGAGTCGAGCCCGTTAATGAAAAAATCGAAACAACAGGAAAAAATAAAAACAAAATTAAATGTTGTAGCTACCTGCACGTGTAGGCCTGGCAGCTTGTAAAGCTGCCGACATGAAGAAAAAAATGAAGACAGCTCGGCCTGCCAATGCTCGAGCCGAAAGCTCGGGTCGAGCTTCAATATTTTAACTGAGCTTTTACTCGACTCAGCTTGGACCAAAAAAAAACTCGAACATTTTTTACTCTAATCGAGCCCGAGTTTCGAGTTCCAACTTGGCTCAACTCATTTACATGGCTAGATGTACTGTATAAATGAGAATTCTCCTTGCATTTACTTCGATGCATAGGTGGAGAACAAGCCAATTATGTGCTCCGAGAGATTCATGAAGGGATATGTGGCAATCACACAAGAGGATGGTCATTGACACAGAAAGTTGTTGACCTATAGCTGATTTCATCGTTAATGTTTTCATCATAACAAACAAGATTAATATTATTTCTAATAATTGATTTTGAGTTATGATAGTTCAATATTAACATCAAAGAAAGATCAAAACGAGAAGTGTAATATGAAAACTTTGAAACAAAATAAAAAATTAGACTTCTTAATATAATTGTACTAATACTTTGATATTTAGTAATGAATGATAAAATCTCAAAAATTGTTTTATGCACGAAAAGATTATTTCATAAAAACACCTGCATAAAAAAACTATTTTTTCAAAAGCCTACATTTTTCCCCAAAAAAAAGTCAAAGTCAAAATCAATTGGTAGACCAAGCGGACGTCTGGTTCGCCAACGGTCATTTTTTTAACCATTCTGATTTTTGACGCACAATGACTAGTTTAGTCGTCCAGTTCAATGGTGGACGCCTGGTTGGGTCATCGGATGGACAGAAACTTTGGACGCTTTGACTGCTATAAATATTACTTCACTATGCATTCATAAACAAGTAGAAGAGGGCTTTATTGTGAAATATATTTGTAAAATATTTTCTTTGAATTTACATTTTTACATTCATTTCATTTATTTCTTCATAAAATATTGTTTGCATCATCTCTCTCTTTTACCTATCGCTTTTATATTTGTGCTTATTATTTAAATTAATCTATTTAGTCTATACTTGCTTAAATTTAGATTAATCTTTCGAAAAAGTTTTTAAAAATCAATTCACCCCCTTTTTGGTTAGCCATTCTTAGGCCATCAAAAGTGTTGAGGTAATAATATTATTAGTCCACCTTGAAAAATGATGCGCAATAATTCGTCAAGAAATATGATAAGTGTCAACACTTTGTAATAATTCAGAGACAGTCTTCTCAAGAGTTAAGCGTTGTTTCCAGCCCCAGCCGTTCGTTGAGAAATTGACCTTATAGGTTTTCTTCCCAAACGAAGATGAAACTCTAGCTTCGTAATTATGGCCATTGATTATTTCACCAAATAGGTAGAAGCTAAGCCCCTTGCTAAAATTACTGAAACCAATACTTCCAAAACCCTATGGAAAAACATCATTTGTAGATTTGAAATTTCCCATTCAATTGTTTCGGGCAATGGTCGACAGCTGGTTAACAAGAAGGCCAAAAGCTTATGTGAGGAGCCAGGTATTAAGAAACATTTTTCCTTCCCACATTATCCCTAGGAAAATGGGCAGGTGGAGGCTGTCAACGAGACAATCAAGTATACATTGAAGAGAAAATTGGATGCTTTTAAAGGGGATTGAGTCAATGAACTACCTCAAGTCCTTTAAGCCATATGAACTACAAGCAAAACTGCTACATGAGAAAATCCTTTTTCCATGGCTTAGAGGGCCGAGTCTATAAGCCCATTTGAAGTGGGTTTGCCATCTCCTCGTCGAATTTATTTCAATTAAATATCTAATGACAAAATAAGGAGATGTGAATTGGACTTTTTTGAAGAAATGAAGGATAATTCTCAAGCAAAATTGGCTATTTACCAGCGGAAAATGACTGAATACTACAATTCTAAAGTAAAGAAGAATTCATTTCGTTTAAATGAGTTGGTGCTTCGAAGGGTATTTTTATCTTCCAAATAACACGGTGTAGGAACCCTTGGTCCCAACTAGAAAGACACCTACCACATTAAAAAAGAGGTTCAGCCTGGAACCTATAAAATTGAAAATATGGATGGAAAGACACAACATCATCCATAAAACGTAGAGTACCTATGGAAATACTATCAGTAATGATGTAAATATCCAGTTTCTACAGTTCTTGATTTAATGAAATTGACTTTTATCAAATTATTTGTGCATTAAAATAACCCCCAAGAGATGAAAGTAGTGAGGAAAGCCTTTGCATAGATGAATCGTCCCTATGCAGAGAAGCATGAGCGCTTCGACGAAGAGTAGGATCCCAAAATGGACCACCTCCTACTCTCGAAATATTGTACATGCTCTTAACAACAAAAGTTGTTAAGGAAGCCTCAACATGGATGAGCTGCTCAACCCCATGTTCAGGAAACAAAGTTCGCAATCTCAAAAATTAAATTTGCACAAGTTAAAATCAATAAAAACACCTCCTATTGACAAAAGTTAAAGGAAAATCATCTTCATAAATGATCCGTCCCTATGAAAAGATGGGTTGTTACTTCGAGGAAGAGCAGGACCATAAGATAGACCACCTCTACACACGCAAAGTGTCACATGCCTTTAATAACAAAAGTTGTTAATGAAGCCTCAACATGGGCAAACCGCTCAACCTTATGCTCAGGAAAATTATACTTTGTGTTAAGTTAAACTACTTCTTAATATTCATTAAGTCAAGTTTGTAAAAAATAAAAGGCTAGTCTTCATAGATGATCCGTCCCTATAAAGAGATGCGTTGGCACTTTGATGAGAAACTAGATCCTAAAATGGATCGCCTCTGCACACGTGAAGTGTGGCACATGCCTATAAAAAAAAGGTTATTAATGAAGTCTCAACATGGGCAAACCACTCAACATCATGCTTAGGAAAAGAATGCAAGCGAACTACCAACACTTGGGCAAATTACAAATAAAGAAAGTCTTGAACAAAAGTATGAAGTTGTTAAGACCCTTAGTTTGATGTTATTATTGAAGTTTGATATGCATAGATTCAGAAACTTATGAAAGTACACGACTTTCTAACACTTGCGCAAAATTATAAGTTTGATGTTATTGAAATTCGATGTGCATAAGTTCGATGTAATTATCAGTTTGATGTTATTGAATTCAATGTGCATAAGTTCGATGTTATTATAATTTTGATGTTATTATTGAAGTGGAAGTAGTTTGAATTAAGCTGAAGAGCATTGAAGTACATTAAACAGAAGCATTAGGAACAAAAATAAATTACACAAGTATGAATAAATAAGAATTATTTTTTTAATAAAAATTTACAAAGGTAGACCCAAGCCTTTTACATTGAAAATACAAAAAAGTAAATAAAACCTATCTACACAGGTGGGGGAGGAGGAGCTACAAAAAAAAAATGTATCAGGTGCAACAGTAATTTGAGGCTCATGTTTTCCCCTCTCGAGGAATTTTGACCGTAATTCTGAGATTTCGATGCCCTGGACGTTCACCTCAAACCACTCTACCATCTCAGTGTAGGCATACCTCCGCTAATACTTTGTAAAGATTTGGTACGCCTTTGTCAAATGGAAGTTTGTAATGTAGTGGTTAACGATGTCATCCCCAGCTGATTAAGCTTTTTGCCGAGCTATCTCCACCTCTTCTATTAGGCCAGATATTTTTTAATTCAACTCCCCCACCTATTCTTTTAGAGCAACATTCTCTTTATTAGCCTTCTCCAAGGCTTCAGCGATAGCCTTTGGTGGGCATCAGACGTCTCCACTAACTTCATAAGTGAGGCCACTTCACTCTAAGACAAGTGAACCTCCTTTTTCGAGTTGTCGATTTCTTCCAAGGCATAAACAAGCTTCATGAATTCCTCAGCATTTTTCTTCTTTGAGCCTTAGCTTTTACTTTAACTTTGCTGATAGCCTCATCAGCTTGGGAGGCCTTATTCGCGAACTCTCAATTTTTACATTAAAAGTTTTTAAAGAGGGCTTCAGCCTCTATTGCGACACCAAAGGCCCCCTCATCTAGCTTACCATCGTGGAAAATAAGTCCACGACATCACTGGTCTCAACGAGGGTTTTTCACCTCTCCGTCCAGTACTTGTGAAAGGTAGCAGTTGCCGTTTGGATTTCAGAGGCAAGGAGGGCAAGAGCCACCAGAGCCAGTTCATCACTCCTTTTCTTGACAGTGAGTTTGGATCGATGATGAGCCTCGAAAGTAATGGAGTCACTTGTAGACCTCGCCTTTTTTGAAGAGTCTTGCCTAGGGGGCTCTATGATAGTTATCATTTTCTATCCTTAGAGGCTACTGCTATGGATGCTACCAATAGCTTCTCCATGGCAAGGACGTCGGAGCAAGGAGAACGGACATCATACAAACCACCCACCGGTGGTGGAAAATTTGTACTTTTTCTTGGGACCTCTTCAGCAATTTTGTCCTTGTCTTTTAGAGGAAGTTGCCCTTCATCTTGATTACGAGCCTCCTAGTAGACCCTCTTTGCTTGATCCTCACCTGTTTGGCCACAATAGATGATGGCTTCAAGCCCTTTCTTCTTAAGGTGGAGAGGTAGCAAGAATGGTGGTCATATCCAAAGTGGGTGCCTCCTTTTCTCAAAAAATTCTACAAAGGCAAACAACAACGTCATAAATAGTTATTTAAATACAAAACAAAGTTTAATGAGGAGAAAACAGTACCTTTTTTGGCCATTAAGCAAAATTCATCAAAAAATTTCCTTAAGATGATCAAACGATCAAAATCGCGAGAGGATGAGGGTTGATATAGATGTCAGTTAAAGTCTCCCAATCACTCTCGTTCAACTTGAAGTGCTCAACCAACCCTGCAAAACAATAAGAAAATGTTAACATCAGATTCATCCATATAAAGAAGTCAAAAAGCAGAAATAACACTCACAGGCTTCGAAGTAGGAGGTCGGAACTTTCACTTGAGGGGCAGTATTATCCTCACATTCCTGCCACTTCTTCTTTACCTAAAGCCACGTCTTTCCATCCTTTAATGGATGTGGGAAGGCCCAGGACAAAGGAGAATGTGACCCTCACGAAAAGAGAGAGTACCACCTTGTTGAGTCCCATTTCCCCAGAACCCGGGATGAAAGATAATTTGGAAAATGTGGAGAGACGTGTCCTCTTATAGGGAAGTTTCCTTCTAGAGGAACTAGGTCCCCACTAATTGGACCCAAGCGTTGGGGATGAGTTGGGTGGAGCCATCCGTACCACCTAAGTATAGCTCTAAAGAATGGATATAAAGGTAGGTGAAGCCCAATTTTTAAGAGGAACTCGTTGTTGGCAATGCAGCCATGCCTCAGAAAGCAGGCTCGCTCATCAGTAATAGGGAAAAAGAGTTATATGTCATATGGTATATGGTATTTTTCCCTACAGTTGAATAAATTGGTTGAATTTACAAATGAAGGGATTTTCGCTATTCCCAAGCTATTTCATTGTTTTTCCTCCCCCAGAAGGCAGCACACTTTGTCCAGCTTGAATGGCTCAGACCAGATTTGCTATGCTAGTGATTTCAAACCCTATTTCAGTCGCTACTTTGCTAATATCTACGTCCCTCGCAACAGAATGGGAAAATGCCATTGAATTAGATTTTTAAGTTAAAAAAGAGAAAGACACTTACGAATTTAAGTGGAGAATGTTAAGGAAAACCACCAAAGGTTATGAATGGAAAAAGAGGAAAGGAAAAACTTGAAGTTTTGAGGAATTTGAATGATGAATGCATGAAAGAAAAGTGATTTTCTGCCATGGATACTCGCCTTTTATATGCAGATGCTCTCAATCCCAATCATTGAATGTCGATTCGGATCATCTGACCGTTCATTTGAAGTTTTAATCTGAACATTCAATACATCAGTCGCTTCATCTTCTACGGCCCAGATCAAAGTGTCTGTCTCATGCGTTCTCATGCACCTGAACTTCATAAGATGTGTGCACGACAGCCATCTGTGCCAGCAACCGTGGTATAGAAGATACAAGTGTTATCCGAAATGATTGGGATTAAAGCATCTATAGGTGGCTTTTTAAATCCGCCGTTAAATCCCAAAGGTGGCGACAGTTGCGTGCGTGGGAAGTTAAATCGATTCAGCTGTTTTTTCCTTAAAAACTTACAAAGACTGCAAATCATTTGGGTGCAATAAATTGAGGATGCCTCGTATTCTCCAAATATTTTAAAATTTGGCTTCTCGTAATTAACAAGTTGAAGACCTAGCGAGGGTCAGAGCCACTTCTCATCAACCAGTTCGGATAAGGCTTCGGATGTGCAAAGGCACTTCGAACGATACAGCATCAGACCTAAATTGCTTCACTGACACTCCTCATAATTGTTCCAGAAAGAGAAATATCTCGAAGTATACAGTTTCAGACAACACAACAAGTAGTTTGCACAAGTCATATACATTTACATTCTAACTATATATACATATATATATATATATATATATATANGGCAATGCTTCGGTGTAAGAGTTTCAGATATTCATATGATTTCTTTATCTTTGATCATTGGGTCTTTGTTGACTTTTCTGCCTACGTGGGTTGCTACATGGCACTTTGACTTGAGTTTCGGTGAAGAGGCGTAATAATAGTCCACCCAAGTCTAGACATGATTATTTACATAAATAATCATGTCTAGACTTGGGTGGACTATTATTACGCCTCTTCACCGAAACTCAAGTCAAAGTGCCATGTAGCAACCCACGTAGGCAGAAAAGTCAACAAAGACCCAATGATCAAAGATAAAGAAATCATATGAATACTGAAACTCTTACACCGAAGCATTGCCTAAACAGCTGAAGTGCATAAATCTGAAGCGATACATAAAGAAATGGAAGAAGTCGAAGTTCTTCACAGAGGACCAACACTAAGGTTCCTCCGAAGCCCTTAATTCACCTTAAGCTCATGAAGTTGAAGCTATCTCTTACAAGATCATTAGGCAATCTCTAGAAATGATTGATGTAACGTTTGTAATAAAGAATGTCAGGTGTGTCAATCTATTGTATAGGGCGGCTGACCCATTGTCAATTTATTTATTGTATGATAGACATTGATGTGAAGCCTCTGCCAAGGAGATGAGCCCACATAGTTCTGATCCAACGTACACCACGTTGGCTGAAACACTATAAATAGGCTCTTTTTGTAACTGGAAAATGGTTGGTTTCTTGGACTTTAGACTCTTGAACTCTTGATCCTTGGTAATACAAATAATCTTGCAAACTCTATACATATCATCTTACTCGTTTTTATATACATTAATTAGATCTTTTTATTAGTTTACTTTGGTATTTGATTGGTGATTGTTGTTAATGCAATCATCTTTGTTTCATTCGTCGGTGCTTGAACATTTTTGTCTCACACCGTAAAGTATCTCATGTGTTCACGTTCACCTCGCTTCTTATCGATGCTCTGGTCAAAACAAATTATTATGAGTTGAAATTATTCACAATATGTTTGAGTTGGCGTGAGTGGGCCCGGCATTTGTTGTCCACGTAAGAGTCAAGTTTTTCAAGATGTGGCTTATATTATGACTTTCAGAACAAAATCTTACAAAAGTTACATTCAATTAAAAAAAAAATTTGTACAGTTTGATGAGACTATTATTCGAGTCGTGTTGAAACCGATGTAGTTGCTCCTTTCATCCCACTTGCCTCCGTAACACAAGAAGACGAGCGTCAATGTTATTGAATTAATTTAGAGGTTACAATCAGAACGTGTATAATATGTGAATATCATGGAGAAAAAGCAGTAAGTCACAATATAGACCTTAATTTATTCTTTAATCTGAATATGTAGTTCATCTACAAGTGAAAATATTAGGCTCTTGTTTGGTACATATCAAAATTAAAGTTTTAACAAATATTGATAAAAGTTAAGGGAATATATAAATCAAATGTATGGTTAAAATTAAACGTTCACTTTGACTCAAATTTTAATTACCATAATAAGTGCAACAGTAGTGTTTTCTGCAAATTTCCGCAAATTTTGATTTCGATGTAGTTCTCATCGATTTTATTTAATGTCTGCAACCCTCTGATTTTCGATAAACTAAAGTTTAATTGGAGTGAAATTGTAGGGTTTTAACATGAAAAGAGAAACTTGAATTGTAACTTCTTTTATTTTTTTAACTTAATACCCTATTTGAGCCATATTATTTTTTCATTTTCATTATGTTATTCATTTTCAACCACACATTTTTCAATAAAATAATATTTTTCATCATATCAACAAATGTTCCTTCTTTTCAACTATATATTTCACATCACATAAAAAATATATATATTCTTGAGAAACAAATGTGCACCAAGCAAGGACTAATTAGTTATTCAATCCTATTTTACCAGAAATGACTATCCTTTTCAAATTTCCTGACTTTTCCAAAGTTTTTAAAGGTGCACGATTTTTCAGAAGGCCAACTTAGAAGTTTGTATACTCCAATTTTTTTTTCCCAATAAAGGTGTTAGGTCAAATAGAGGACATGGAAAGTCCATAAGACCAATTAATTAAAGTATACAAATCTATGTAATGATTTTAAAGGTCCATATGCTCGAATTTTAATCGATCGGGAAACATTTTTAATAAATTATAAGTTATTTTTATTACTGAGTCAAAATTAAAATATAATTTCAATTTTAAGGTGTTAGTTCAATTATAAACTTACAAGTTGACATCAAACTTAAATTCTAGGAGAATAGTAGATAAGTTAACTTAAATACTTGTGATGTTGTTGTCACCAATCAGTTAACCCTTCGTTTCACAAAATTTATAAGCTCCTGTTTGACACCTATTATTTGGCATTTTAATGGTTGGAATAATTTTTTTCTGAAAAATGTGTGGCTGATAAAAAATAAGAGAAAAATAAATTATAATTTTAATGGGAACCAAACAGGAACTAAATAGTCAAACTTAATTTTCAGCCACAAATTTGTACGTGCTTACAAATATTATGCACTAATTCACTTATCATTTCTATCGATTTATAGTAAACCATATATAAATTCTTCCAAAGCGGACGCTAAGATTTTGTGATTCATATTAGTTCTATTATTTATCATCCCTCAATTGAGTTATTTTATACACATATGCCCCCCCCTCGTCCATCTATTAGGAGCAATTCATAGTTTCCTAATGTAGCATGCAACTCTATGATACAGCAAAACTACTTGCCAATTTATAATTTGTTAGTGTGATTGTGGTTCTGCCTCCTTTGTGATTTGGGCAGCATTAATCTACGAACATGTTTGACAGTAAGCTCTTCCACTCATTCCTAATTTGGAAAATATAGCAGAAGTCGTTCCAGAAGGGAAAATCGTTACCATCACAATAATCTTTCATATTGGATCACCAAAAATTCATGAACCAAAGTGAAAGTGTACCTGAATCGGACGTGATTTATGTAATGAATGAGTCCTGCAATTTTAGTCTTTTAGATCAACACGGTGTTCCTTTATTTCTCTCAGATGATGAGGGTCATAACAGAATGAACAATTCACGTGTGATCACACACACACACACACACACTAATAGCATGTTAACCTAATTTGGTCAATCATGAAATTAGGAACATGTCTGCTCTCTACACATAAAGGGTCACACTTTAATTAGATGTTTCAAAACACAAAATTTCGAAATTTTATTAGATCACTTTAAACAGATTTAACCAAAATTGATAGTTTTTAATTTAATATACAATAATTCACATATAAGCCCGCATGATCGATTAAAAATTCCTTACAATATTTCACTTGGGCTATATATATTACCTTATAATTGTGCTTTAAATATAAGCTTATGAGTACTCAAAATTTTGCTATCATTACCGAATGCATTCCCAAATAATTTGATCCATCAATCATATCAATATAGAATCAAATTAGCTTCTGATACTTTTATCGTAACTAAACCTATAAATGGTAACTTATATCGACATAACTAAATAACATAGATCAAGTATGAATGTGTAACATGAAAATTACATGTGATCTAATCTTAACATGCATATTTTCAACTAATCCAACTTAATACGTTAGTGAGATCATTTCAACCAAGTTCAGAGATAATAAATAAAAAAACTTTATAATCGAAAAATAACTTTAACCATACACTATATTCAAAATGACAGTAAATGTGTCTAAAGAGAAAAGTACAGAAATACAAACTCCCACTAAAACTAGATATCCTCAAGAGACATTACACCCATATGAGAAGTGCTCATGAAAGATCTTGGGTATCAATCCCTTAGTAAGTGGATCCGCAATCATGGTGTTCGTCCTGATATGCTCTATTGACACCTGTCTATTCTGAACTCTTTCTTTAATAGTTAGGAACTTGATTTTTATATGTTTTGATTTCGTCAAGCTCCTGTTATTATTGAAATACAACACTGTTGATTTATTATCACAAAATAACTTAGTGGTCTTTCTATCTGTTCATAATGTGCAGCCCGATGACAAAATTTTGAAGCCATATTCCATGGTTCGATGCCTCATAACACGGTATAAACTCCACTACCACGATGAAAGTAGCTATGAGTGTCTGCTTAGCACCCATCCAAAAAATAACACCTCCAGTAAGTAGATAGATATAACTTGAAGTGGATCTCCTACTATCTTAGCATTCCGCAAAATTGGATCAGAATAATCGATGATCTCCAACTGATCTGATCTCCTGTATGTGAGCATGTAGTCTTTTGTTCGCTATATATACCGCATGACCGATTGGCTGCTTTCCAATTATCCATTATCGGATTACTTAAATATCTCCCTAGCATTCCAACAATGTACGCTATATCCGGACGCGTACAAACCTGAGCATACATCAGACTTTATATAGCTGAAGAATAAGGAATCTTTTGCATTTCCTTAATTTCAAGTTATTTTTGGGGCATTGACTTAAATAGAACTTGTCTCCTTTAACCACAGGAATATCACCTGGTTTACAATTTTGCATGTCAAATCTTTTAAGTACCTTTTCGATGTAGTTCTTTTGTGATCCAATAATACCCCAAAAACGATCCCAGTGTATCTCAATTACTAATACAAAATACGCATCACTAAGATCTGTTATCTCAAAATTCCTTGTTAAAAATCTCTTGATTTCGTGTAATAAGCTTATATCATTGTTGGTAAGCAACCGATATATAAAACTAGAAAAATATACTTACTTCCATTGAACTTGTGGTATATATAATCATCGACCAAATTTATCTCAAAATCATATGAAACGATCACTTAATAAAACTTGTAATACCATACGAGAGTTTGTTTAAGTCTATATATGGATTTCTTTAGTTTATAAACAATTTGCTTTGCATCATTCGACACAAAGTTTTCTGATTGTACTATATAAAATTGTTTCATCAATGTCACAATTGAGAAACATTGTCTTAACATCCATCTGATGTAACTCAAGATCGAAATACGCAACCAATGGCATTATAATTCTAAAAGAGCCTTTCAAAGAAACTGGAGAGAAAGTCTCTTTATAGTCGATGTCTTCTTTCTGTGTAAAACCCTTTACGACAAGACAAGCCTTATACCTCTCTACGTCACTCTTAGAATCCCTCTTAGTCTTAAATATTCATTTGCAACCAATGAGTTTCGCACTTCCAAACAATGGAACGAGGTCCAACACATCGTTGTCCTTCATGGACTTTATCTTTTCATTCATGATATTGAGCCACTTTTAAGAGTCAAAACTTTCCATGGCTTGACGAAAGTTGATCGGATCATCTTCCACCACTCCAATGTCAACTTCATGTTCTTAGAGAAATACGATGTAATCATCCGAAACAACACTTCTCCTCTCTCTAGTGGATCTTCTTAATGGTATTGGTTCTTGAGACTGTAGAGTTTATTTTTTTGGAACAAGTTGTTAACATATAGAGGAAGATACAATTACATTGTCTTGATCTATAGTTACTTCTTAAACAATGTCAGGAATAGAAACCTAATTCTGATAATTGTCAATGGCAGTAGAGGAATTTCAATATATTCCTCCTCATAGATAAAGTCTGTAACACTTTCTCCATCCGCAAACTCAACTTCCTCAAAGAACCGAGCATTTCCTGTCTCAAAAATTATCTTACTTGTGAGATCATAAAACTGGTAACCCTCTCAAAATATCTAATAAAATAGCAACTAATAATCATTGCGTCCAGTTTCTTTTCATTTAGCTTATAAGGCTAGATATCTCCAAATGTGTACGTACTTCAAATTAGACATATTGTCAGTCCAAAATTCATAAGGGATTTTATCAGTGGTCTTAATTGGAACTCTGTTGAGTATATACGCTGCAGTCTTTAATGTTACACTCCAAAGTGATTCTGGTAAGGTAGAATGAGTAATCATACTCCTTACCATGTCCTTAAACGTTTTATTTCGTCTTTCAGCAACACCATTCATAGTTGGCGAACCCGACATAATGTACTATGGGACAATACCGCATTCCTCTAGGAATTTAGCAAATGGTCCTGGACGTTGTTCACCTGAACGGCCATATTTGTTATAGTATTTATCACTACGATCAGATCTAACACTTTTAATCATTTTGTCGAGTTGGTTCTCAACTTTACCACTATATATATACACACACACACACACACACACACACACACACACACACTAACGATCTGTTAACCTAATATATACACACACACATTAACGATTTGTTAACCTAATTTGGCCCATCAGAAAATTAGGAACATGCATGATTTCTACATATAAAGGCCCACGCTTTAATTAGATGCTTCAAAATTCAAAATCCTGAAACTTTATTAGATAACTCTAAACGGGTTTAAAAAAAATTAACAGTCTTTAATTTAATACACAATAATGCACATATAAGCCCACACGATCGATTAAGGAATCCTTACAGCTCCAAGTGGATCAAGTCCTAAAAAGCATAAGGAAGCTTAGCTTTCCCTTTAAATTCGAATGTTGTTTTATGGAAGAAACAGTTGACCATTTGGCCATAGCCAGAGAGGTCTAGAAATCTTTATTTGATGACAAGTTTCAAATTAGAACCCTAAGATCACATCTATGTTTGGACTTCGAAAAACTCGATAAGGTTTAAGAATTTATGATTAGGGGTTATTTAGTTTTAAGTACTAGTTGCACAACCGGATCACAAGGCAGTTGGATTCTACAAAGTCGATTTGAGAAGGAAGATTATAGTCGTAATTGACTTGTAGACCAAGCCAAAATTCATTAGAAGAGTCTTAACTCACTCAAAATCCAAAACATTGACTCAAAATCCAAAACATTGACATAGTTGTCGAGATACTATAGATGCAAATCGGCTATAACCTTCTTTATGGAAGGTTGAGCTAGAGGCATCACCGATTGCCCAAAAATAGACTTAAGGTCGTTTGCGAGCCTGATTAGACACAACTAAAAGCTAAAACAACACCAAGATGCTTAGACTCCACAAAGTCAACATGGCTCAACCGCTCAAGAAGGTGCTTAGGTTAGCAACATATTTCACAATCAAGATGGAGTGAAAAATAGAATGTGCCGTGGATATTCATATTAAAGTTTGGTTTTGAATACTTTCCTAAGTGGAAAGCGTATTTAAATTGAACAAAATCAAAGTCTTCGAAGAAAATCTTTAAATGCATTGATCTTATTAGGACGAGATTAATCGGCACATCCTACTATTAGAATAAATTATATCTCAACAGAAAAAATTAGTAGTGCAAACAAGAAAATCATATTGTTTTATGTGAATATTGGCACGAAATACTCATAATGTAGATAACCATAAAGACGTTAATATGCAATTAAACAAACAGCACGAAAAAGTTAGTGTAGAGAATGATAAAATGCATAGACGAGCAAATTGCAAGAACTATGGAGGCAGCACAATGAATTTAACTTGGCTCATACTATGATAGATTTTCTATATAAAAGTGAGAATAAAAACCAAATAGAATCAATAATGCTATTTGTTTAACACTCATCTAGGTGTTCATTAAACATCTTGAATGATTCGACATCTTAAACGAAGACACGAGTCATATTTAAGATGTTCAATCATTCAAGGACACTTAATTGGACACCTAAACTGGTGAATAGCATTACTCAATAGAATAATCTATTTGACCTAACTCGATGAACAAAATGCTCTAGGTCAATATTTTTGATAAATTAATACAATAGAACGACATAGATTACTCAAACACAACCATAATTCTCAATCCTATGACGATATTGCTGTAATGTTTATTCCGAAAATATCATGGCACCTTGAGCCTATCAATCCGACATAACTATCAGTCAGTCACAAATGGTCGAGCTGACCTTAAAGCGCAAGGTCAAGTAAGATCACAAAGTTCCAAGTCAACTCTATTAAGTAGAAACTTTCAACCATTAGTATCTCTAGCCAATTAGTAAATTTTCGACAAGTTGATGTTTTTAGTAGTGTTCTAAACTTCTCTTTCTATCTTGTCTTAAAAACTAACCACAACTTCTACTCAAATAGGATTGGATTTTAACAGAAATGTGTAATCACAGAATCCTTAACATGCATAAAACTTTGCAATTGCATGGATGAAAAAGAAAGTCATTTTCTTGGAAACGGAAAAGAGTTGATTTTCATGCATGAAATGGAAAATGAAAACAAGAAAATTTGGCCTGAGACCTTAAACAGTTTCAGAAGAAATCTAGAGAGAGAGAGATCAGAGATATTCAGCTCTACGTACTCGAGTGGAGAATTTTTAAGCTAAGGAAGACGACAGATATATATAAAGTGGACCATCCAAATTTCATCCAATGAAATTCTTCCACGTTATCCAGTTGTAGAGTTCACATCTGAATCCATCGACCTAATTGAGTAGGATTAAGTATCCCTGGAATATGGGCCCCATCAGCCTTCAACAAGCTTGCCACCTCAGCATAGCCCTGCGGCTTCGTCTTCCCGCTCGGCTCGGCTTCAACACTCTGTAGACCCTGACCCTCGCCAGGCCTGTTCGTCTTCGACTCGGCTGAGTTCACAGGAACGGCATCGGCTCTAGCCGGGTCAAATTTCTCTCCAAGCAGTGTTCCCTTAGTTAAATACTCGTAAGCCATATAACCGGCTAAAAGCCGGTTCGAACACATCGGCTGCTGCTCTGACGACGTCGTTGGATTCCCGCTACTAACGACGGGATTAACGGCTGTTACTGGAGCTAACGGTTTCGATGAAGTGACATTATAAAATGTCTCTCTATCTTTTCGCTTCCGTGACGGTACGGGCATAAACGGTCTACGTGAGTTATAACTCATCCTAGCCGTCCGTTCACTCTAGAGAGATAATACAATTAAAAGCTTGCCACGTCAGCCCGATTCTTGGGCAAAATGGACAGAAATAATTTGTTCACAAAAAAGGACAAAAAATTAATTAAAAATGGCCCAAACAGAAAAAGAAAATCTTAGATCAAAAGTACAGAAATGGGATTTAATTTGTGTGAGTAATAAAAAACTTAAAATTTCTTCAAAATGTTTAGAGAGAGAAAGAAACTGGGTAATATGGGTTGATTGAAAATCTCAGATTTAGAGTCCCGGAAACTACGAGAGGATGGTGGATCTCGGTGAGATGACGTGGTGAAAGCGGTGGCGCCGCCGTGGGCGGTGGAGAGAGGGAGTGGGGAGAGAGAACGGATGGCTGAAAGAATTTGAGGTTTACAAATAAGGCAGGAGGGAGAACTGTAAGGCGTGGATTATCCATTTATAGCGAGGGACGTCATTGTATTACCCTTGACGTTTAATATAATTACTTAAATGCCATCTCACAACATTTTCCCCACCTGCAAAGATATTGGAGTTGAAAATGACAGTGATACCCTGTCCGTACTACAATGAATTGCCCTTTTTGTGTAACTAAAATTGAAAAGTGAGGATATTTATGAAATTTCGAAAACTGTCAGAGTGTAGGTAGCATTTCCCTTGGGGCAGGATTTGGAATGCTCACCAACTCATAATTCTCAAATTAAATTGCTTATTTTGCCCAACTTTTATTTCTCACATTTGCATTTTTGGTAAGGAATCTACTTTTCTCAAACACTAAGACTTACCTCGATATATAAAAGAATAACTTTCAAGAAGAACAAAATATGTTTTGAAAATTATATTTTATAAAATTCTTGATTTAGCCCATATTTGATGGTCACTCTTTTTAAAAAAATATTGCTACAAGTAGTGAAATTTTGGAGATTGTATGATTAAAAAGTGAGAAAAATTGTGAGTTTTAATATAGAATATTTCATTGTATGAACGTATCATTGAAAATGAGTATGTAGAAAAGAGTTTTGAAAGACAAACATGGGTTTAGCTTCTACAATCTGCATTACACGTCATTATTTATATCAATATATAAAGACGTTGAAGTTACCAATATATAGTTGTTATTGAGAAATGTGATGACCACCAATTGATTTCAACAATGTGACGTATAGCTGCTACAATATATCACATAGCTAAATCATGGGGATTTTACAAAAAAATGGCCAATTAGATGCTTATCAATTAAAAAATATCTAATTTTGATAACTCTTACAAAAATGATCAAATTTAGTACCAAATTATTTATTATACCCTTAATGAAAAATGAAGCAATTTTTTTTCAATTTGTCCCAAATTTCGAGAAAATCAAGTAGCTTTCATTATAAGTTACATTAATGTTAGTCAATACCTAATGTATTCATTTGTTTTCATTATCTATTATGTGCTGAACAAAGATTTTGGGGAAAAAAATGAAGAAGATAAAGTAAAAAAAAATAATTAACACTAAAAAATAATTATATACTTCAAATTCATAAGAAAATCATATAAAGTCATAGTGGTGTCAACAAGTCGAGCCGCGAGCCGAAACTTTTTGCTCGAGCATGGCTTGAGTAAAAATGATTCGAGCTTTTTTGGCTTGAGTCGAGCAAAAGCTCAACCAAAAAATTTAGACTCAACCCGAGGTTTCGGCTCAGGCCTTAACGAGCCGACTTGGCTCGATTTTTTAAAATTTTAAATAATAACTAAATATTAACATGTAAAAAAATTACAACTAAAATTAAAAAAAACAATTATAAAAATTATAAAAAAATGAAGTGGCTGATAAGCTTTTTTTTGTTTTTTTTTTTTAATTTAGTTTTGTAATTTTTTTTAGGCTCAAGCCCGGCCCGGGCTCAAGTCGACGCCCCAAAATGGGGTTTGACCAGAGTCTTGGCTCAGTCCCACCAAGCGACGAGCCAATTTGGCTCGAACTTTTTTCAGGCCGAGCCGATGAGCCATATAAGCATCCCTATGATGTCATTTCGAAAAATACAATTTCATCCAAATTTGCAAGTTAATTAGGCTTTTCACAATTCTCAGTAAATGTTTTTTTTTTTTTAATCTTGTTTTTGTTGATAAGTTGTATTTAATAGTTATTATTCTTGACATTTCATCACATTCTCAAAATTTTAAAAGTTGTTACAACATTTGGACATTGTTTATCTTAACAATTGACACTTCATTAGTCTAAAATGAGATTCCGTTTTGAATATGAGAGTTCTTTATATTTTATAATGTTCTTGACATTTTGACATTTTAAATGTAATTCTCGACATTTCATAATTGTTTTATTTAACTATTTATGGGGAGAAGTGAGCACTTAATGCATGATGACATAGTACTTTTTAAAATAAATAATATAGATTATGTGTCGAGTTATTATTGGTCAATATAATTTTTAATTATATAAATAATTTTGTCCTTGTTATAGAATTTAAAATTGCTAATGAGGACATTTTGGTCTAAATTATAGTAAAATGAACGTTGGAGAAATTTTGGGCATTTTTGCAAATAACTATATAAAAGTGGACATTTTTTGCAATTTCCTCCAAAATAATTAATGTAATCACAAAGGACAACTATCCAGGTTTATCATGAAGAAAATTTTTGCACTCTCGAGATTTATCATGAAGAAAATTTTAAATTTTAAATATTTCTTTTGTTTAGGTACATTTATTTTGTTAAGTTCGAATTTCACTATCCAATAAATTCTAATTTTGAAATATTAATTAAACAGTAGAGATGTTTACTCAATTACAACTTGTGAAATTTTTAAATTTATTTTGAAATACAGTTTTACTTGACTGCATACTGTGATGTGATCCAATATTGGAAGTTTTATTCCCAAAAAATATTAAAACTCATTGTAGTGCTATTTGTGTCAATTACTTTTTACCAAATCGAATACGGCCTTATCCAATTTATGACAATGGCGTGCCAATTATATGAATACCACATGAAATTATGGTCCCCCTGATAGTGAAGAAATGCTAACAAAAATTGTGAGTGGGACATAGAACTCTATAAAGGAGTAAGTCCCAGTTATCTCTCGTTCCTTCAAATTTTTTTTTTTTTTTATCACACAATAAAATATTTTACATAGAAACTCAAAACTTTTTCTTATTTTTTAAACACATATTATCCAAAAATTCACTGTTCAAAACAATATTTTTTTTATAAAAAATAGCAACCAAACAAGGGTTAAATCAGCTTGCGTCCTTTCATTATAACTGTTCTATCAATCTTCAATATTAATGACGGTCCAATAATTTATTACATCATCATGCTTATGTGTCTAGCTTTACACAGTAGTAATTTTTATATCTTTTATTCTGATATATACGTTGATGAATTTAAAGTGTGGCATGTTTATATGAAGGTTACGTGATAATTTAATAAAAAAGATGTATGCCAATAATTTTGAACCATTGTAAAGGTTACATACTAATTTTCTACTCAAACAATAATTTAAGGACCATTGGTACAATGCCTCTTATAACTTGCTAATTGCTTGCATATCATTTTCCATCAGGGGAATTTTGTGCAAATCTTAATTTATTATTTCGTGATATAATTAATTATATGTTGACATCATACTCCACTCTCGTCAGTGTGTCAAGTTTTTGTGTAGCTGGGCAAAAGTTAAGTGCACATGATCTTCTTCGAAGGTGGGGAGGTGATCGTTGACATTTCGACGCTCTAGTCAGTCAATGAATATTTGGGTGTAAGAATGAACGAGAGTTACAATGTGTGTATTTACCAAGCAATGTTCTTATATGGTGTAAAATTGTATTACCATTGGATGATACCAAGTGTTAGCTTTTATAATGAACGGGAAGATGAGGTTACCATTGGATCCATGACATGTGATTTCATCCTCCAGCTCGTGGGTTGTCCTCATAGGCATTACATCTAGTTATCCTATGTATCTTAAGTGAACTAAAAGTGATTGCCATGTTATAGGCATGTTACCTAAAAAGTATACTAAGGGGGTTTCTACTACAAAAGTGTCAATCAATTAGATGTATGAAAGATTTTTAGGCGAAAGCGATGTCATCGAAGATGCCTTGTAAAATGAAGACCTATCACTTCAAAAATGCAATGTATCCAATTGTGGGACCTCACTCCAAACATGGAGATTTAGCATCTACATGTCGCTTCGGCTGAAGTACCCAAATCACTTCGACTTTCATGTCAAATCACCTCGGTTGAGCTTTGGAAGGCAAAGTGATATGGAGTGCGGGCCTTGAGTGGCTTCTAGCAATTTTCTTTTTTGGCTTCCACGTGCGAAGAGGCATAACAAAAGTATTCCAAGTCTAGAGATGAATATTTATGTAAGGCATAGATTTTGGCAGGAGCGTGGGATGGATAATGTATGTGAAGTGAGGGCTTAGAATTGCCTTTAAAATTTAGCTTAATTGAAGTAATGTAGTGATTGGCATTCAATATCAGGTAGTCGTAGTTGGAGAAGTAGCGAAGTCATTGTCTGTTATTCTTTTTATGATTGATGAGATTGTCAGTGTTCTAGTGGTACTCATTTCGAGGTGACATTTGGGCGAAGTAAATAGTTGACTTAATGTGATGAGCTGTAACAAAATAATTCTTAAGGTTAGACATGAAAATATATATAAGGCATGGACTTTTGTTGTTGACAAGGCATACAATAAATACTGGAGTGAAACTCAATTTTGTCGAAGCAAGGTTACTATGCATAGGAGGAGAGCAATTGTAGGGCAGAGTCCCAATGTAGGGGTGAAAGCCTTTTTCCATAGGTGAGGAGTTGCCATAGAGGCAAGGTCCAATATTGCATAGATGAGGCCCCTATACTTGAAGTAAATATAGTTGTATGAATGAAGTGTTGGAAAAAAATGAATACAATGGCTGACTTTAGCATAAATTTTGAGTGGGATCCGTTTGATTATTTTGGAAGATCAAGAATGATTTGTGTTCTCCTTCGTAAGAATATCGAAATTATATATTTATTTACCAAAAATGATACTCGGGTGAATGAAAATTGGAGCTCAAAGCAATGCATTGAAAAAAAATTTGTGTTGAAAAGAAACTAATTTAAAGTTATCCCACATATGAAAATAGATAAAGGCATGATTATTTTAAATATGATTACACTTTTGAAGTGTGTAATAATGTGTATCAGAGGCTCTCTCTAGGAGGGTGCAAATTGTGAATCGAAATAAGTTTCGGACCCTGAATTTGTGTGCGGGTGCGACCTGTGTACACGAATGTCGGATTTGATTGACCAAAACTTGACCCTTAGTTGCCTTTATTTTATTTTTCCTAAAACCATTCAAATTATTTTACCTCCTGAAACTCATGTAATCATGCCTATATTAATGAAGAGATTAACAGCTAAAATAATGGTGATTAATAACATAACTCCTGGCTGTTAATTATCTATTATAGTCATTTATTCAGTCATCTTCCTTCATTGCATACACACAAAGAAAATTATTTTTCAGCAGAAAAAGAAAAAAAATTCAGTCTGCATACATAATTTATTTCCGTTAAGATCTAGTGATAGTGTTCAGATACTAAGTCAGTTCGTCGGAGTAGTATCTGCAGTGCTCAAACTCTACTGATTTTTCCATTGTATCCTGGAAATAGACGCTCGAACTAAATCTTAAACACCTACGGTGATGTGGCGAATCTGTTTTAAGGAAACTGTGTTCACACAGATCTCGGTTCATTCGATTAATTTTTTAAAAAAGTAATTTAGATTACTTGTTCAATTTTTTATTATAATTAATACATTATTTGATTTGTAATAGTATGTCTAACATTCAATTAGCTAGTGTCCGGTATATATTTATATGGTATTTCTCTTAGTTTCAAATTCGGTATGTGTTGCAAATTCGGTATTTGTTAAGCTGGTATTCATTCACCATTATTTTAAGCTAACAATCTAAAAACAGATTCATAACAGACAAGTTCATTTTGTTTTTATTGTGAACCAATATTTGTTTGATTTTCGTAATGGCAATTAAACCATTTATATGGATGTGGTCTCTAAAAACTTGGTTGTGGGTTCTGTTGTGCCTCAAGTGCCAAGTTTTGTTATGACTCAAGAGCCAAGTTCTGTTGTGACTAAATTGCGCAAGTTATGCTATGAGCCAGACTGTGGCTCAACCAACTAGCCATGTCGTTACTGTTCCGGTTAATCATGGAGAAAAATCAAAGAAATACAATGGCTTAAATTTTAAAAAGTGACAACAGAAAATGTTGTTTTACCTAACCACCTTGAACCTTGTAAAATTCTTGACTGAAACTTCCCCTAAACTCAAATGGAGTAGGAAAGAAGTTCAAGCTGTTAGCACACTTGATGCGTGGAAACATTCGAATTTTTTATGCCGAAACTTCATCATGAATAGCTTAGCAGACTCGCTATACACTGTATATAGTACTATAAAAATTTCTAACGTGTTGTGGGAGTCATTGAATCAGAAATATAAGACTGAGGATGCCACGGCTAAGAAATTCATTGTTGGCCGATTCTTAGACTACAAGATGGTGGACTCAAAAACAGTAATCAATCAAGTGCAAGAATTGTAAGTAATTCTTCATGAGATTCATGATGTAGGGATGATTTTGATTGAAAATTTTCAAGTAACTGCAATTATTGAAAAATTATCCCCCATGTGAAAAGATTTCAAGAATTATCTTAAGTACAAGCGAAAGGAAATGAACGTTGAAGATCTGATTGTTAGACTTCAAATTGAAGAAGACAACAGAAGTTCTGAAAAGAAGAAGTTCAATCATATTGTAGCTAAAGTCAATGTTGTTGAGCACGGTCAAAGTTCTAAGACATTCAAGAACAAGTCTAGGACATCTAATGGCAAAGGTACTAAGTTGGGACCGAACGGGGGCATTTCTAAGAAGAAATTCCAAGGAAAATGTTTCAATTGTGACAAACTAGGCCACAAGTCTTCGGAGTGCAAATTGCCAAAGAAGAATAATAAAAAAGAAGTGCAAATTGCCAAAGAAGAATAATAAAAAAGAAGTAAACGTGGTTGACTACATGGCACATGATGTGTTGGAGATGAATCTTGCAGCCGTTATTTCTAAAGTGAACATGGTGGGTTCTAACCCAAAAAAGTGGTGGATTAACACGGGTGCTATGAGGCATGTATGCTCTGATAAAGAGTTGTTTGCTACATTCGAAGCAGTTGAGAATGTGAAGAAGTTGTTCATGAAAAATTCAACAACTTCTGAAATCAAGGGTCAAGGAAAAGTGGTTTTGAAGATGACTTCGGGGAAATAGCTAACTTTTAACAATGTGCTTTTGAATAAGAATGGTTTTCGTATTGTATTTGAGTAAGACAAAATTATTTTGTCAAAATGTAGAATATTTATCGAAAAAGGTTATATTTATGGTGGTATGTTTAAGCTAAATGTAATGGTTGTGAAGTCAAAAATTAATAAAGCTAATTCTTCTGTTTGCTTGATTGAGTCCTCTAATATGTGGCATGGTAGACTACATTGCGTAGATTAATTAACTTAAACTGCATACCGGCATTCCATATTGATTCTAAATATAAGTACGAAATTTGTGTTGAGACCAAATTGACAAGGTCTTCATTTAAGTCAATTGAACGGAATATAAAGCCACTTGATTTAATTCACAGTGACATATGTGATTAAGTCAATTGATTTCTTATGCATGAGTCTAAAATTCCAGACATACACAAAAATACGATAATGGAATCGCGAAATTCTTCATTCTTTAAATATATATTTTCGTACAGGTCTAAAGAGGAAGCAAGATTTTCTAAACGGACACATGAGACTATGGTTGAAAATAGGCAGGATCAAGAATTAGTAGAAGAGGTTGATGTTGAACCAAAACTTATCAAAAGGAAAATGACAAAAAAATCTTATGGTTCTGATTTTCCGACTTATATACTAGAAAGTGAACCTCGAAAATTTCAAGAAATTGTGAACTCTTCAAAAGGACTTCAGTGGAAAGAGGCCATTAAAAGTGAAATATATTTCATTTTACAAAATCATACATGGGATCTAGTTGATCTTCCTCCTAGAAGTAAACCACTAGGCTACAAATAGATTTTCAAAAGAAAAATAAAAGCAGATGAAACAATCGAAAAGTATAATGGCAGACTAGTAATAAAATGTTACAGACAATGAGAAAGTTTTGATTACTTTGATATATAGAGGATGTTTGGTGGGGATTAAAATTAGATTTTTAGTGGATTGTGATAGAAGTTTTTGAAATGTGTGGTTGAAAAGATGTGGGACCCATGAAAGATGTGGTTAATATTGATTGTTTGACTTTGATTTACATTAAAATCAGATTTTAATCTGGCCTTAACCTGAAGATATTTGTTGCATTAAGATATGCATGAACCATGAAGGTTTTTATTTCATTAGAATGGTTGTTTTTCAACTTGTTGATTGCGCTCGTGGTCATTTTTGCTGCTGCTTCTATGTCTTCTAGGTTTTGTGTTTTATTTGTTTAAACATCGTTTCAGGTGAACTGAATTACTGATGAATATTGTGTTTTAAGTTTCAACTCCGTGGATATTTGTTTAACAGGTTGATTATGGCGAATGTTTCAGAGTTTTTAACAACCCAAACGTCACCGTGCACTTCAATACAGAGACTATGGATGTCGTCAGCAATATGAAAGGGCAGATGTCGGGTATTTTGATAAAAAACCGGGACACTCAAGAAGAATCAATGCTGGAGGCAAAAGGCTTGTTTTATGGAATAGGTCATTCACCAAATAGCAAGTTGTTGGAAGGACAGGTTGATCTTGATGAAGCAGGCTATATTTTGGTCGAGGGAGGCACTGCAAAGACTTCTGTAGAAGGCGTATTTGCCGCTGGAGATGTACAGGTACATATAGCACTAGTTTTTCTTTATTCTCACAGCTCCTTTACTTGTCATTGTGTTTATCCGGTAAAATTAGGAATGAAAACTAAACAAATAGTGTTCTATAGCACTGTTATGCATGGATACAGTGTAAGCTTGTTTGTATGTGGGGTAACAAGTCAGCTATGACGTTGTGCACTACTATCAGCAGAGTCATATTTGACGAAG
>CAIGRB010074549.1:0-19976 GCA_903798255.1 Fraxinus quadrangulata
ATATTTGATAAACTAAGGCTTTTATTATTTGCTATATTTTTTAGATAATTTTAGTTGTCATTTTTTTATTAAGACTAATGAAATTTCGCAAAATTTTCTATTTAAAATATTGAATTCTAAAAAAACATAAACGGGGCAGGGCAGGTTACCCATTACCCGTACCCGACCTGAATACTCGATTAAGTGGGTAATCCCCGACTCATTCGGGACGGGACCTCGAGGATATCGAGTTTGTCGAATTTTTTTGTCATCCATAAATGTTTTTATTCTTCCGAGTAAGCTAAATGAACTGACAACATCAAATTTAACCCAAAATATCTGATCGGTTGGGATATAAACATAGCACTAGCCATGTAATTGAAAATTTAATGTGAAGCGTGATATCTGTATATTCAAAATATCAGTTACAAAATTAATAATTTGGGAAAGTTTCAACCACATTAATCTTAATTTTATTTGAAGTGTTATACAGTATATTATATAATTAAAATACTTTTTCGTAAATGTTGATTTTTTTTTTTTATATCTTAGGCATATATGATTTTTTCCCCTAACCGAAGTCACACGCTGCCCAAATACATAGGCATAAGGGAAAATTATGTAAATACTCTACTTTCAAGATATACTATCAAATTTAAGAAATTTGATAAAATCTTTTCAAAAATCGGGTGGTCACAATTTGTGACATCTAATAAAATTTTGTGACCAATATTTAATAAAACATGTCATTGTTAAAAGAAATACACATTTTTTTTGTCACAATCACATACTAATCACAATTCACACAAAGATATGACTATAAAGACACAATTCATCATTGATTTAATTTATTTCTTAATTTTGTTTGATTTTTACTTTTACTTTTTCGGTTGATCTTCTTGTTTTTCTTTGTTTCATTGATAGAGAACGATAAGAGGCCAGAGAGCAGCAAAAATATACAATAATTAATCCCAACTTAGATGAATGAAATATGCTTGTTAGAGATTTCTTCTTCATACCACAACTTAAAAACTTGGGATACAATCTACATATTTTATGTGATAAGAATTGCTTGCCAAATGGATTAAATATCAAATCTATTATTTATGATGACAGGAGGCATACTTGTGAATATTATTGGGCATTGCATTATACTAAAAATTATTTGATATTGGTAACTCTAGAAAATCTAAAAAAGAGATATGTAGACAACAAAAGGTATTCTTGAAGGTGACATCAATGAAGGGTGTAATAAGATTCGGTTAGAAGGACAAGCTGAGACCAGACTACATAGGAGTTTTTAAAATCCTTGACAAGGTTGGTAATGTAACGTATCGATTAGTCCTACCATCCGAACTTTCAGTTGTGCACAATATTTTTTACATAGCTATGATCAGGAAGTATGCACAATCCAAATCATGTAGTGAATTATTAGATATATTGCATGTTAAGAAGGACTTGTCTTATGAAGAATTTTTTATTTCTATTTTGTACATAAAGGTCAAAAAGTTAAGGACTAAAAAAATATCACTTTTCAGGATTCGGTGGAGGCATCATGGAATAGAAGAGGTTAATCAGGAAATCGAAGCAAAAATTAAAGCCAAGTATCTGACATTGTTTGCCTAAATAAAAGTAATTTCGAGAACGAAATTTTTTTAAAATGTAAAGTCCCAAAATTTATTAAAATTTATTATGTGGTTTGATTGGTTTGGCCCACTTAAGAAATTTTGTTGTAGAGGCTCGACCCACATAAGGAAAGAAAAGTCTAAATACATATTTTGGTTAAAAGTCCAAAGATTATGTTTAAAAGAATTTTAATCCAAGTCCAAGTAATTAACAAATAATTGGGTTGCAGCACAATAGTCCATGGTTCTCTAATATTACAATCTAGGTTGAGTCACTATGTAGATATTTTTATAAAAAAATTTATAAGAATTATTAGTGGGCTTAAAACTCTTCAAATTCCCACTTAAAGGCTTAACAAGGTTTATTATTACATAACTCTTTCGTTTAGTTTTTCACTATATGAAGATTACAAGAAGAAGAATGTCACTTTTCTACCCCACCTATCCTAAAATTCGAATTTCACATTTCTACCTCTCAAATTTGTGTCAATTTTAGATTATTTGCAAGAAGTATTACTACGACTTTGGCTATTCAAGGTAAATGATTTCTCATTTTCATATCAAGAATCAATGTGTGTGGTGCAAGATGATTTTTTCTATAAATATCTATGTATATTTTATGTTTATTGTTGACCTCGAAAAATGGCTCCGACACGTGGCCAATAGGACAAGTCTTCACGTTAGTTCTCCCTGCATACGTGGCATGTCGTTAGTAGCTCGTGGCCTTTCCCGAAGGGGTTGGGAGCGACTGTAAGCACTGGACGGTCAAGTCAGTTTATAGTTCAATCGAAAAAGGTTCACCGGAGACGAAATCTTCGACCGAGAAATGATTGGATCAATGTAATAATAGAGCGATAATGTCAAAAGGAGAGAGATGATACTTAGAGTAAATAATGTAGTAGTAGAAAATCAGATTACAATCCTTCTTCTAGATTATGGTGGGGATATTTATACCAAGAGAGGGAAGCGGAGACTTGTTGGATGTGGTGACACGTGTTGTTGGATCTTATGGGCATGTCTCATCTTAGGTGTCAATCTGTCCCTCCATAGGATGGCTGCATTGAATGTCTCTGACAAGAGCAGTTGAATTGACCGTTTGGATCCTACCATGCGTCCCATCAGTCAGGAATTTGACTTTGAAAAGATCTCCATACAAAAGATCTTTTTCAGGGTCGAAGCGAGTGGGCGAGGCATGCGCGGAGTCGTGGAAGCGGAATGCGGGCCTTTTATCCGCGGCGTATCGCAAATGAGTGGTTTACTTGTTGACATACGTTCAGTTCGTCCCTGATGCAATCACTTCGACTTGTGCAATCAGTTCGTCCTATGTGCAATCACTTCGGCTGACGTGCGGTGTGGTGTGGGCCACCTCCACTAACACGTGGAGGGTGAAGTGGCGGGCCTGACCCGGGCCCTAACATTTATAAATGTAGTTGCAAACTATAAATCTTAAATGTTAAAGTTTTATGGTCATAATTGGTTTATGCGATCCTAAGGGATTCCTTGAAATAATTTTTTTTAAATCTAACTACTTGAAAATATCTATGGTACGAAATTTTTATGTTTTATATATGAATTTGAATATTTTTGCAAAGGAAAATGCACCTATGAAATTTTATGGGGCTTTATGGTCACTCCTACTTTATGAAAATTTTCAAATTAAGAAGGGATAGTGGATGTGTGGAGATTACATGGATTGTGGAGGTGTCCAGGGCAGAGAAATCAAACCAAAGTCTAAGATTCTCATGTGAAATTTATTTTCATATTTTTTAAAGTTAATACTAAGATAATGGAATTACAAAATTATTTGCGCTGGGGCTCGAATTTCATTTAGGCGTGAAATTAGATTTATAATTCTGATGTGATATCAATTAAGTTATGTTAGTATGATATGTCGGGCTACGATTTGACATGAAAAATATGATTGGGTGTGCGGATTTGGACATTTAAAAAAGTAAAATAAAATTTCAGCATATTATCTGATTTTCAAACTATCACTTCGAACTGAATTCTGCATATTTTTTTAATGAGTCGAGTGGAATTCAAAAGTCCCAAGAGTCTTATGTTCGTTGACTTTGGAATCAAGTCATTTGAAGGTTGTTGAGGTAAGTCAAACATTTTTCTTGTGTTGTATTCAGTGTACTAGGAAACAACTTTTGGCATGTGTACGAGTATCCAATTGAGCGCCTAAATAATGTTAAAAAATTCTAAAATTCTATGTAGTACTTGAATGAGTTTAGAAAATGCTATAAACATTTCATAAAGCTCTAAACTCGAGAAATGATTCAACTGAGCTTGATCATTGAGTACTACATTGGAAGGTTGAACTCTGTTAACGTAAGCTATCTTCCATTTCCATCTTTCATTTTGTTTCATTTATCCAACAAATCAAAACTAACTTAATTAACCCATTTTTTTGTTAGTTGTTGAAACTTGTGCTAGAATGTAAAATAATCTATGAAATCAGACGAAGATAAGATTTAATTTAATTCGAATTTTGAAGACCTACGAAGCATGTTTTTGCAATAAATCCGAATTCTAAGATTTGGGGCTTTACAACGGTGATGTATTTGGGTTTGCAGAGAGGGACGTAGCCATGTCTACGAGCCGAGCTAAAAAAAAAAACTCGAGCTCGAGTTGAGCCCGAGCTTTTTTGGGCTCGAGTCGAGTCGAGCTGCATCGATTTTTGTTTTTTTGTAAAATCTGTATTTTTTACTTCAAGAATTTAAAATTTGTACAGTTTATATATGTTATAAATTAAATAAATTATAAAGTTAAAATCCTCATCATTTATTCGGGTTTGGGACTTGCTACGATTATCGTAGGCGAAATTAAAATTGTACACTAATAAAATATTTCGTGTACGATTTTTCTTGAAATAAAAAAATTTAGAAATTATGTATTTTTTGAAACTAATCAATTTAAAAACTTACAATATCTTATGTTTGAATATGTTGAAACTCATCGATCATTATACTATCAACTTATTCTTAAAGATGTAATTCCGTACATTTCCAATTCTTCAAATATATTAAAACCTCCAATATATCTAGTTATGTGAACGAGTCGAGCTGAAAAAAAAAATTCGGGCTGGGCTCGGCTCGAGTTTTTTTGGACCCGAGCCGAGTCAAACAAANTTATCAAACAATGGGAAAAATAAGGATGAATTTAATTAAATTTTTTTTTTCATAAAATGAGGGGTTTGGCATAGATAATCTTAATTTTGAATATATTTAAATATTATTATAGAAGTGATTTATCTAATTAAAAAATCTTTTATAAATTTTAGTTAGTTTTCTCTATGTCCCCATCTGTCAACCGTTAAAATAAAATTGTTTTAAAAAAATCATTTTCAATTACACATTCTCACAATAAAATATTATACACATAAATCTAAATTATTTTTCCATTTTTTAACTACACTTTTTTTTTTTTTTGAAAAATCACTATCACAAAATTCATTTTCTCAAAAATAAATTCATATTTGTTGTAAATGGTAAGTTTATTGTATCCCCACAGCCTTATAAGTTATTACCATTATATCCATAATCATTTTCTATAAATATAAGATTTTAGTTTTCATTATAATACACATAAGTCTATTGATTTTTATTGTCTCTTCTATTTTTCTTTCTTTTCAAAACACGTTATCAGCATGAAAAACTTAATTCTTCAAAGTTTTGTGAAGTGGCACAACTTTATAATTAATATTCCAGACGAATATTAATTGTAAATTTGTCTATTATAAATAATTTGTTATTGCTCCTGAAATAACACAACATTATAATTAATATTCTTGAAGGATATTATTTGCTCCTGAAAAGCATAAATTATAATTTTATATATTTCAGAAGAATATTGACATATTGCTCTTGAAGAAACAATAATAAAATACAACGTGCTTTCTAAGTAGCCATGTTTCGAAGAACATATTATTTTAAATTAGTATTTATCCCTAAAAGAAAACACGTAACTTATATCATGTTGATATTGGCTATTTTATATTCAATCATTTTTCAAAATTAATTGTATTTCCTTTGTTTCATTGTGTAGTAATTCAAATGAAAAATATCACAAAACTTGAGTTTGTTGCACTTGACATATCTGGAAAAACTATTTGTCATGGGCACTCGATGTTGATATCCATCTCAAAAGATTTGGAAGAGACAATAATAGAAGAAAACAAAGGATCCCTGTAGGGTCGTGGAAAAGCACTCATCTTCCTTCGTCATCATCTTCAGATGGATTGAAAATTGAATATTTTATTGAGAAAGATTTACAAGTTCTTTAGAAAAAATTAACTGAAAGATTTGATTATAAGGAGACTATAGTCCTTCCCAAAGCCATCTTTGAGTGGATACATCTTCGTTTGCAAGATTTCAAAACCATTAGTAAGTACACTTCTGAACTGTTCAGAATATATTCAAAATTAACCTTGTGTGGAGAAAAAATCACTGATGAAGATATGTTGGAGAAAACGTTTTTCACCTTTCACACATCGAATGTACTCCTGCAGCAACAATATCGTGAAAGTGATTTTAAAAGGTACTTAGAACTCATATCTTACCGCTTGTGGCTAAACAAAATAATGAATTGTTGATGAAAAATTATGGGTTATATCTAGCTGGTTTTTGCATTATCTGAAGCAAATACAATACCAAGACAAGGACGTGGATGTGGACACAGATTTGGACGTGGATACGACGTGCATGTGAAATAAATTATGGACAAAATAATCAACAAAACTATTAGCAACAAGGCAACAATTTCAAAAGGCACAAAGCAAACGAAAGTAGCACATCCAAAAATGAGCCAAAAGAAAGTTACTTTAGATCTGGAATGAAAGGGCATTAAGCATGTACATGCCTCTACGACAAAATACTTCGTAGATCTCTACCAAAAATCAATCAAGAGAAAGGGAAAGTGGAGACAAATTTTGCTAATTATGATGGTTCAATTGATGTGACTCATTTGAATGTCTCTGATTTCTTTGTCGATCCAAATGGAAATATTGACCATTTGATTGAATGGTTGTGTGATGGAAGATATAAATTAGTTTACTTTCTACTATTTCCTTTTGTTTTAGAAATTTAATTTAAAATTTGTTCTTACCTTTCGTAAAAAATTGAAACTTTATTATTCATCGTTAATTTCATAATATTGAATTATATTTATTCTTTTAATTAAATTCAAGTTTTTTAAAATATATTTGTTTTGTTATAGTTTCACGATAGATTACTTGCTTGATTGATAATGCAACTATACATACTATTCTTTAAAAAAAAAATTTGGACTTAACATTTGCAGAAAATAATGTTTTACGATTTAGGTGCATCAAATATTGTTGAATGCTTTACAAGAGCTTATAATATTTTACCAAATAATACAAAATTATATATTGAAAATGCAACGTATTTTAACAAATTTAGAAGAAATTTGCTTAGTTTTAAAAATATCAGCTGTAATTGATATCACATTAAGACAATACAGAAAATAATGTTGAATATCTTTGCATAACTTCTTTTGTAACTGGCCATCAACAGATAAAAGAAAAATTTCACGCACACATCAAGCATGTATTATACATTTATAAAAATGGCCGAATCAAATATTATCACGAACCAGAAGTTCATTGATCCAAAAAAATTTATAATTTGGCATGATTGACTTGGATATCTGGTAGCTATAATGATGTGTCGAATAATAGACAACTCACATGGACATCTTTTAAAGAACCAAAAAAATCTTTTATCTAATAATTATCCATGTGTAATTTGTTCACAAGACAAGTTAATTATTAGATCTTTGGCTACGAGGTCAATATTGAATTTTCAACTTTCTTGAAAATAATTCATGGAAATATATGTAGATCAATACACCCATTATGTGGACCATTTCCTTATTTTATGGTATTAATGATTTTTCTACTAGATGATCACATATTTGACTACTTTTCATGTAACTTTTATTAGACTATTTGCTCAAATCATCAAATTACGAGCGCAATTCTTGGATTAATCAATTAAGACTATTCGTCTTGATAATACTGGTGAATTTAGATCACAAATATTCGATAATTATTGCATGTCAATTGAGATTGTTATTGAACATTTGGTTGCGCATGTCCATACACAAAATGGTTAAGCAGAGTCATTTATTAAACGTTTACGATATATTGCTAGATCATCACTTATGAAAACAAAACTCCCAACTTCTATTTGGAGTCATGCTATATTACATGCTGCATCATTGGTTCGTATCAGACCAACTGCATATTATTAATATTCACATTTGCAATGATATTTGATCATGAACTTAATATTTCTCACATGCGGATTTTTAGTTGTATTGTTCAAGTCCCTATTTCATTCCCACAATAGATTAAAATGAGTCCCCAACGAAAACTTGGGATTTATGCAAGTTTTCATTCATCATCTATTATTAAGTATCTCGAATCTTTAACGGGTGATTTATTACTGCACGTTTTGAAGATTGTCATTTTGATTAAATGAATTTTTCAATTTTGGGAGAGAAAAAAATATATCCTGATAAAAAAAAGTAAAATTTCTTGGAATGAATAACTCTATCTCACTTTGATCCCCGCAATAATCAATGTGAGCAAGATGTTGAAAAAATTATTCATTTGTAAAGAGTTGCAAATCAATTACCAGATGTATATGTTGAAATAAGAAAAGCGAAAAAGTTATATATATCAGTAGAAAATATTTCAACAAAATTGATGTCCATACATGACAATTTACTGTAGCAAATGAATTTCATATACACTAGAAGCGTGGTCGACCAATTGTTTAAAAAAAACTTTATCCCTCGAAAAAGAAAAGTATAAGAGAAAATTCAACCAAAAACTTCAGAAGAAGTAAAATTAGAAAAGATTGATCAATCAATATTGAAAATACGATTCTTGAAAAACCACAATTTTTCGAAAATAATGAGATTTCAATCAATTATATGTTATATAATTAATTATGAGAATGAAATAATATTGTTATGGACAATATTTTGGCCCTTAACGTGACTTTTGATATTATGCAAAATAAGAATACTAAACCACAGTCTGTTAAAGACTGTCAACATAGAAATAATTGGTCAAAGTGGAAAGAAGCATATATGCAGAATTGAATTACTTAGAGAAACGGAAAGTGTTTGGACCTGTAGTTCGTACACTTGAAAATGTAACCTCTTTTGGATACAAATAAGTTTTTGTATAAAAGAGAAATGAAAATAATGAAATTATAAGATACAAAGTCCAACTCATTGTTCAAGCTTTCTCACAAAGATCAAGAATTGATTATGAGGAAACATACTCTCTTGTAATAGACATCATCACTTTTAGATTCTTAGTTAATTTGATTGAGTCACAAATGCTCGATATGCGCTTTATGGATGTAGTGACTGCCTATATATGAAAGTCCCCGAAGGACTTCAAGTACGAGGAACAAATGATACATGCCTGAGAACTTTGTTCTCAATTAAATTTCAAAAATCATTATATGAATTGAAATAATCCGAACGCATATGGTATAAACGCCTTAGTGAATATTGTTGAAAGAATGTTATAAAAATGATGATATATGCCCATATGTTTTCATAAAGAAAACAAATATTAGATTTGAAATTGTGCAGTTTTATGTTGATGATTTAAATTTAATTGGAACTTCTGAAAAACTCAGCAAAACTGCAAATTTTTTGAAAAATGAATTTGAATGAAGAACTCAACAAAACTGCAGATTTTTTGAAAAATGAATTTGAGATGAAAGATTTGGGAAAAATCAAATTATGTCCCGGGTTGTAGAGTGCATTTCCTAGAAGGGTTATTTGTTCATCAATCTACATTTACAGAAAAGTTTTAAAATACTTTTATATGGATAATGCATATACATTGACATCCATATGATTGTTCGATCAATTGATGTGAAAAAAGATCAATTTCGTCCACTTGAAGATGGAAAAAAGTTTCTTGGCCCTGAAGTACCGTATCTTAGTATAATTGGAATATTAACTTATTTTGCAAACTGTATTTGACTCGACATAACTTTTTCTATAAATATCCTTGTAAAAAATATGACTCTACACTAAGATAAAGGCATGAGAATAGTGTTAAACATATTTTTCGTTATCTAAAGGTACTATTGATTTGAGATTATTTTATTCTCAAATGTAGGGATCTGCTTTAGTGAGATATGCAGATGCATGTTATCTCTTTGACCCATACAAATCCAAATCACAAACATGATACATGTTTATAAGTGGATAAACAGCTATATCAGATATGTGAAGCAATTATTGGCAGCAACATGTGGATTCATTTGTATGGTTGAGGAACACAACCCATCATATCTAAGCATAATGCAGATTCATTTCAATAAAAGATAGCCCAACAATTTTGTATGAAGATAATACTGCTTGTATTGCACAACTCAAATGTAGTTATATCAAAAGTGACCGAACGAAGCATATTTCTCCAAAATTCTTTCATACACATGAGTTTCAAAAGAATGACGACATGGATGTTCAACAAATTCGCTCAAGTGACAATGCGACTGATCTATTTACAAAGGCACTGCCGCCATCTACATTCAAGAAATTGGTTCACAAGATTAGAATGCGTCGACTCAAATATTTTCAGCGATCAATATCAGAGAGAGAGTAGTTGTATTATTTTTCTTCGCTTATGTTTTATCCTACCGAATTTTCCTAACAAGATATTAATGAGGCAATATTTATCTTTAATACTCCAAAATAACTTTACTCTTTTTCTTTCGTTTGATTTTTTGTCCCATTGAATTTTTATCGAACAAGATTTTAATGAGGCAAATATTTTATAATGTGTCATTCAAGAGGGAGTGTTGTAAATGAAAAGTTTATTAGTGGATGATAAATGTATCTCTGCAACCGTAAAAATTATTATCATTGTATCTCTAATATTTCTTTTCAAATATAGTTCTTTAATTCTCATTATAATACACACAAATTTATTGACTTTTATTTCCCCTTATCTTTTTTTTTTTTTTTTTACCACAATTTTAATGGTTGTTAAACAGATACTAATTGTTGAAAAATGGTTCACATGCAATGCAAAGTCGGCGTTGACGGAACCAGACGCGGCATTCAATTATTCAACGTTTAGTTGGTGACTCAAATTTGTTGTCACGAGAGGGACGGATCACTACTCTTTTGTCTCTATAGATACTCTTTGTCATTACTATTTTGATTGAATATAATCATATATTTGCACTCCATTTTAATTTAATGCATTTTTTTCTATTTTTATTTTTAATCACACATTTTTTAATAAGATAATATTAAACGTAAATTCAACTTTTTTCTTAATTTTTAATTATACATTATTCAAAAAATTACTATTTCAAAATATATTTTCCCCAAAATTTCATTAAAATAGAGTTCGAACAAGGGCTAAACGCTTAGTAAATTCTTGTTCCATAAGTTGTATGGGAAATATTAGCGATATAGATAGGTGCCGAGTCAAAGGACAATTTTTTTTTTCTTTTTTTTTTATACTGAATTGATACATAGAAATAAATTTCCATAAATTTGTATTTTTACCTAAAAGAATTAAGTGGGTTTGGAGGCAGGCATGGACTATTTAGCCAGGCCTGTCCCCTTCCATTCACCCCTGAACATAGATATATGAAAAGTTTAAAGTTGTCGCATGAAGCATGCTTATTTTGAACAAATACTAAGAGTTAGCATTTTTTTACTTGGAACTATCTGATCAAACATGTCTGTATCTTATAATCAAGGATCGAATAGTTCTAGTCCTTTTGCATTTCTTGTTAGGTTGGATAAGATTTTAACTTATGTGAGATTACGCAACTTGACGTGAGTTATATCGTGTATCATTTAATAACTTAAAATTCAAGTCGAGAAAATATACAAGTCGAGAAAAATTGTAAGTTAAAAAGTAGAATTAAGTAGTAGTACTTTGAGCTTTATAATGACGTTAAATGAGACAATATAAACTAAATACATGTTAGGCATACTATTTGTGTGTGTGTTCTTTAAATTGAGTAGCATTTTGACCGATTAGATCTATCAACCATCTTTGATCGAATGCTCGAGACTAAATTTCTTAGAAGTTATCTGTCTAACTATCTTGTCGAGTAGCTTAATAGTAGACTATCTTAAGTTTAGTTAAACTTAGGAGAATTCAAGGATGGTGCATTAATATTAATCAAAATAAATTGCAAGATCCAAGGATAAAAATATTGAATACTCAATCCACATTCTACTCTTCAACGAATTAGTTATTTTATTACAAGAGGCATAATAATTAAAGCAAAAAGTACAATTATTAAAAAAAAATTTAATAGTTTCCCATTTGTAGTGACCCGAGGCTGCACCTTTAAAAAAAAAATGAAATTAAAAAAAATATATATATACCCAAAATCCCATGTGAACGTGTTTTTTTCCGACCGGACGGACCAATCCAGTACCCTTTTCGCGTTAGAGTGGCATGATAAGTAATAACTAGCAACTATCAAGGGCAATATGGTCATATTTGACTCCCTCCATACGCAAATGTTTAAATGCAAGCTGTGAATGATAACATGATAGCGACTGGCAACAATCATCAAAGTGATTTTATTGGATTCAATTTCCCCAAATCGGCCCACAAATTCATATAGAAATGAAAAGGGATAGATTTTTGTTGAAGAAAGAGGAAAAACCCAGAAAAAAGAACATAAAAGTGGATTTGCCTTTGAAAGTGGCGCTAAAAGGGGGTTATATGAGGAAATATTGAGCTATCTGAGTGATTATTTACTGAATGTTGTGGACATTTTCACTTTCAAGTAGATCTATGAGTGTTGTGTGGAGTTGAATAGATTATTGTTAATCTGGGGTTAGGGTTTCTGTCCCTCTCTCAAATATTGTCATTATGGTCTCTGCTTTTCCCTGGATTTTTGGAATGTGTTGTGATTTATTTAAGAATGATGTAGACTGAATTTGGATAATTGCTTTGAGTTCACTGGGGGTTTTGTCTCTGAACTCTCGTTTTTGGAGGATCATTTTTTGAGGATGGGTTGCTTTTCTTGCATGAAGCCTCGGCGTAAGGATGTCAGAGATTATGAAGAAGATATGACCCCTCGATACGCTGATTCTCCAGGTTCTGTTTTGTTCTCCTTGAATTTGTTTATATGTACTGAATTAATTAGTAGATGAATAGATTTCGCAATGGGCTTATATTTTCTTGTTTTAATCTATTGAGACTGATGTACTTGTGATTTTTGAAATATGATTATTATGTGGGATTTTGATTTTATGTTGAGTCAAGTTTTGTAGAGAGTAAGAAAAAGGGAAATTCTGTGAGAGCAAAAGGAAAAGATAGCAAAGTAGCACGTGGCTTCCAGTTCAAGGAACTTGTGATTGCAACACAGAATTTTAGAGATGCCAATTTGATTGGGGAAGGTGGTTTTGGAAGTGTTTACAAGGGCCGTCTGGATTCTGGCTTGGTAAGTTCTCTGTTTCACTCTATAATTTGGACTTTATTAATGTATGCGTACAAAATGATGAAATATTCATTTTAGTAACAAGAAAATACTAAAAGAATTTTGGTCCGAATATGGGAATTGTCAAATTTAGGAGTTCAATTGAGGAAGTTGTAATTTTGCAGTAATGTTATTAACACTTCCAAGTAATGCTGGTTGTTTGGTATTTATGAATAGATTGTTGCTGTCAAGCAACTTAATCGTGAAGGCGTTCAGGGGAATCAAGAGTTCATTATGGAGGTTCTGATGTTAAGTCTGCTTCATCATACCAATCTTGTGAACTTGATCGGGTATTGTGCTGATGGTGACCAGAGACTCTTGGTGTATGAATACATGCCAATGGGTAGCCTGGAGGATCATCTTTTTGGTAATCCTTAATGGCAATTTATATCCTTTTGAGAGTCTGAATTTTCTCTCTGTTTTTCTTTTAACCGGAAAGAAAATAAAAATTTGGATATTATGCTGCGGAGCATATCACCGTTCTCTAAAACAAATGAACTCGTATTAAAAGGAAAGTTTAGTTTAGTGCGCGCGGTCTGGGTTTGGTATGGTCGGGTTCTAAAGGGAACCGAACCGAATATCAATGTGAATCTTAGAAATGGAACCATTGGTTCCATATCCAACTATAGAACCGAATCGAAACCGAACCAACCGGTTCCAATTCCATGCGGTCATGTTCTTTATATTTAAAAAATTATAAAAATAAAGTATGAAATTACTTGTGAGACTAAAAATGGAACATGAAATCACTTATTATTTTTGTAATCATCTAATAATATAAAAAAATCAATTAAGCAAGACAACAAACAAAAATTCACTCCAAAGATCAACTCATAAAGGTGAAAAAATAATAAACTATGGAACACATCATAAATGGTAAGATTTCGATCGAAAATTAATTCTTACAAAAATCCATATAACAATAACTTGATTATCTTTAGTAATAACAATAACCTGACTATCTCTAGTAATCCTCAAAGATCTTGATTCTTGATAGCCGATTACTTTGAAAACAATGAAAAATTTGAATATTTATAAATATTAAACTAAAAATATGTATTTTTTCTACTGGGTTATATTAGAATTATGAATTTGTAAATTATTTAGATTTTAATTTTGATTATCCATTAATGGATAGAAGAAGAAGCGTATGAAAAATAAAATTTTAACGTGAGATAATTTTGGAACCTAGTGTTCAAAAATCTAAACCATCTTGATGCAAGCAAAAAGAGAAATTCGGGAGAACCGAATGTACTATTGGTTCTCAAGGTAGTACCGAGAATCAAACCGGATTGGACTGGAACCGATCGGTTCTTGACGTACGGTCCCAAAATTGATCCATTTAGTAGAGAAACGGGACCAACCGACCGGTTTTATCTAGTTCTGGTCCTATTCCACCGGTTCAGGGAAAAAAATGCCCACTCCTAGCTTTCCCACCCTACTATGTCCTATTAAGGCCTTCACCATAGCAATCCATGATGTCCTTTCTTCCCAATCTCCACAACCGAAAGAGTTCACAAGCCGTGATGCAATTAGTTTACTGGCCATGAATTCTCTTTCTGTGGTTTTTCACTTTTGTCATTTAATATTCCAATAATCTTTCCTCAATCTGTTCATTGAACTTGATTATGATTTATGAATCTCTTCTTAATCCTTCTTAGCGTCCTACTGTCCTATTTTATCTTATTATTAGTAAGAATTGTTGTCTTAGTTCCATAACATGGTTCAACCCCGGTTTTTCATGAATATTGAGCCCATGCGCTAGATTTTGACCAGGTCCGGGCCATACGTTTCAATATGTGCACCACTTAACTGCTTAATGTGACCTTAACATGTGACCCTTCAGAGGAATAAAAAGCGTTTAACAATCTCGTTTGGAGGATTAATTATGTGGCTTTTAATTTTCAGCCAAGGTGTCCTATGGGCCACCGTTTTGAGTTTCTGGGCTTAGTATTGAAAATGATGATGCCGAATGATTTACGTTGTTCTTCTATACTATCAGAAAGTTTGGCTGCAGTAGGGAAGCCTATAAAAGCACCAAACACCAAATTGTGAATTAAGAAATCACCCATTATTTTTATTTATCTGATCTATATATGTGCTTTATCTCAGCTATGTCAGATATATGTGATGCAACACTAAAAGCATATTCGACTCGAAAAATGAATTAGATTAATTAAGGTTTCTCTTAATTCTAGTCTGTCTCAGATTAGGATTACTTAGTTTCCTACTTAGATTTGATTTTGATTAATTTCCTACATCAATCTGGAATCAGAGCAAGTCATTTTTTTTGGCCAAACAAATCTCTTAAAGTTTCATTAGGTGTTCAAGTTCAAGAATTCACTGCAGTAGCTGCCATCCAAACCTTCCATGCCAACCACCCAAAACTGATACGCCAACTAGCCATCCCAAATTACATAGTAAATTAATCAAAATCTGATCTGAATAGGGAATTAAGGAAAAAATCCTAATCTGACACAAGCTAGAATTAAAAGAAACCCTATTTAATCTAATTCTTTTTTCGTCTCGAATATACTTCTAGTGTTGCATCATTTTTACAAAAACCACTTCTCCCTCTGATTTCTCTTCTTTCTCTCAAATTCTTTTCAATTTTCATAAATCGCTTATTGTGAATTTCGTTTACGAGCTACCTATTTCTATATATTTATTGAAATGTGTGTTTCATTTCATTCTCAGATATCAAGTCTGGTCAGGTGCCACTTAGTTGGAGCATAAGGCTAAAGATTGCTGTTGGTGCAGCTCGTGGCCTTGAATATCTTCATTGCAAAGCAAATCCCCCTATCATTTATCGTGATTTGAAGTCTTCAAACTTATTGTTGGACAATGACTTCAATGTCAAGCTATCAGATTTTGGACTTGCCAAACTGGGACCTGTTGGTGATAACACTCATGTTTCAACACGAGTGATGGGAACCTATGGATACTGTGCCCCTGAATATGCTATGAGTGGGAAATTGACGCTAAAATCCGATATCTATAGCTTTGGTGTGGTTATGTTGGAGCTGATTACTGGACGCAGTGCTATTGACACCAGTAGGAAGCCGGGAGAGCAGAACCTGGTTGCATGGGTGAGTTTATATAACTTCTAATTCATGATAACCTCCATATGAGGTATATATCTGGGGGATTGACAAGAACTGTTCTAATAGCTATAATAAGTAGGATATAAGCAACCTGTGCTAATATCTATTATCCATGCTACCCCTCGTCCCTTTAAAGAGATTTGAGGTTATAAAAGGGAAATATCTTTCATGTAGACCCATACCAGATGAATTTAACCTTGAGTAAATTGTAGGGAACATCTTGTAGACCTGTACCAATGAATTTTACATTGAAGTGTAATCTTAGTACCCAATCTTTGGAGTCATTTTCTTAGCAAAAGAGGACTTTTTAAAATGGTTTCGTCCAAAATTGTCATTCTATTTTGTGAAGATAAAACTTTAACCCTTACATTCAAACAAGTAAAATAAATTAATACATAACAGGAATAGAAAAAGAAAAATAAGAAAAGACTTTCAACTTTGCATCAACCCCACTGTCACCCTCACAACCCCCACCCCTCAACGCCTTCCCCCAAATCCACCATCTTCTTCATCCTGCCATTCTCCAAAAAAGCAGTCACGTCCACAGCTAGCTAAAAAGAGTGTTAAAAGGCTTGAATGGATCCTTTTTTTTTCATTCTCACAAATCCAGTTTCCAAAGTCCTTTCTCCGTTGGAGTACCCCCTGCGCCTATCGCCATAGATGATTCCTACTCCTATGCCTTTCATCTCTGTGTTGTTTCTTGGTAAGCTAATTTGAAGTATGATTAAATTGAGGACTGTTGTGATAAGATGTTTTGAGCAATGGAGGATTATGGTGTATTCGTTTACTTATACAGGTTAGTAGAGACTTTATTTATACTTACAGAAGCTGAGCTAAAATCTTTGATTGAAAGAGTTGTTTACCAAACTGTTAACTACTGCAGTTATTTGGGAGCAGTAAGCCAACCAATTTTGTGGTAGACTGACTGGAAATAGCAGAGAACACAGTCGAACTTATTGTCTGACAAAAACAAAGTAAACCCAGGAATCTGAGATTCTTGAACAAGTGTATGTCGTCGTATTCATTGAAGCTCCCAAGTTTCTGGATTGTTTCAACCTTGCGAAGCCATTTTAACCTAAGAAAACATTCAGGGACAGGGAAGGGTGGGGCCGGTAGGCTGAACTCTTAAGCAGTGGGACGGGGGGGCTGACTACGGGTGTGGGGAGAGGTTAATGGTGGCTGGAAAAGGATTTTTTTAATTATTTATTTATTTTTGGAATTGTATTTTCTTTCTTCTTTTAGTTTTATATTTATTTTTAGTGATTTAACAACTGTTTTGACAAAAACATCCGAGAGGACCAATTTGCTCAAATTGAAGGTGGGGACCTAAACACCAATGATCCTTATTTCTTGTCATATATTTACAAGAGTGTGCTTTGATAGGATATTGATGGACTTCAAGACAAGAAATTTTTTTCCAATGGGTTCAGGCATACTTCTGGCTTCAAATATCTTTATGCATAGTTCTAGCTTCAAATGTAATTTCTTTTCTTCTGAACATTATCTTTTAATCCTTGCAGTCTCGTCCTTTTCTTAAGGACCGGAGGAAGTTTGTCCAAATGGTGGACCCTCTATTAGAAGGCTGTTTCTCTGTCCGAAGTCTGCACCATGCAGTTGCAATTACAGCAATGTGTCTTCAGGAACAATCAAGTTTCCGCCCTCTCATCAGTGACATTGTTATGGCACTTGAATTCCTAGCTTCTCAAGCAGATAGCTCAGATTCTCATGAAGGTGAATCTCACACTCGTACTTCATCAGAACCATCTCAGTTTGAAGGTAAACTAGATAATAGAAGACAAGGTCTGTAAAAATGCTTCACTTTGAAGTTTCATCTCAAGCAGCTCGACTTACAACTGTTAGTGGGGATGCATTTCACTCAAAAGGATCATGATTTAGGACTAACGGAATAGTCAATTTTTCTCATTGATGGAAGTATGGGGTGAGCAGACCTCGTGCATATGCTAATGATTCATCAATTTATTCAGCGGGTGAGAAACGACTGGAAGAGGTGGTAACGTGTTATCCATTTTCTTTTGATTGCTATTCGATAGTTGCTTAAAATTGTATCATCTTTTGTAGCTACATGACTGTAAATAATTGTTAAAACTGTTGGAAGGAACCATGAGTGAAATCTTGTGCAGTTGTGGTAACAGTCTTGTGGGATAATTTATTTTTTCCTTGGGTAAGTAAGGCTAAATAATCAATCCATTGGTCTTTTAATGGGTAAAATAGCCAGAAAGTTTCTGTGTTCATCTTTATGGTTAATTCCGTTGCTTAGCATATGGAGAATGATGTACGTTATTGTGATTCTTTGATTTATATGGAACTTCGACTGAAAGTTGAGAGACGGGAAACTGCTGGTTTAAGCCTGTGGATTATTGTCCAAGCAGCTCGACTGAACCTGCCAGCACAGGTGGCGGTGAAATCATTAATCCAGACTTTTAGGTGTTCAGTTGAGATGAAAGTGGTGAGGGATAAAATCCCAACGGTCGAATAAGATGAGAATATAGACCAATTTATAAGAGTTTGGACTATCACTCTTAATAAGGTTGATCTTTTAAGATGAAATTCAAAGTTTTAATATAGTATTAGAGTTCATTTGAACAATTTGCTCCGATTAAAGCTCAAACAAGAGTACATGAAATGTAAGATTGATATTTTAAAGAATCATCTTGTGGGACATTTTAAGGAATTAAATGTCACATCGAATGAAGATGAAAATATAGATAAATTTATAAGAATTTGTATTACTTTTTTTTAATAAAGTTGACATTTTAAGATAAAACTTAAAGTATTAGTAGAAAGCAACAAGAAATTTCATGGTCGATAGTGTGTCGGGTGAATGATGTTTTGGACAACGTTTAAGGGTTGTTAAGCTCCTCTTTATAAGGTTGACATTTTAAGATGGAAATCAAAGTTTTAATATGGTATTAGAGCTCATTAAATTTCGACGAGCAATTTGATCTAATTAAAATTCAAATAAGGTATTAGAGCTCATTATATTTTACTTCAGTTTTTTCTTAGAAACTAAAGTCAGTTCATCAAGGTTTTTTTTTTTTTAACACATTTTCCTTTATAAAATATAAAATTTGTTTCTAAAGATGACACATACTGATTTACATGTCTTCGGATTTGGAGTGATATTACTAGAACTGACAACAGGTATATGAGACTTTGATTGAGATCAGCCCAATGGCCAAACTAATTTAATGGATTGGGCCAGCCGCAGAACATCAAGAGACTCTTTTGAAAATTCACAAGGGAAAAATTCATATATTAGTTATTAAATATGCACCAATTCAATTTTCAGAAATTAAGTTTAAAATTTCAAAAGTCAGGTATTAATTCAATATTATAATTTTAAATAATAATATGACTAAATTAAATTAATCTATCTACCCCACCAAACCCTCGTCCCCGCCTACCAACACACACACACACACACACTCTCACACACACTCCCGTACACCCGTCGTCGCTATTCCCTCGTACTGTTATCAGTATCTATCCATCGTTGACATCCATCGGTCAACATCCACCCTCCCAGTTACTGGCATCCAAATAATTTTACCGGAGGAAAGATAGAATTTACAAAGATAGCCAATAACTTCTTAAACGGCAAACTGATCATCGCTCAGCAACAACTGAGCCTCGTCGACTCAGATAGTAGAGAAACATTGACAGAGCATTGTCGACAACTGAACAACGTTCGTGTAATTTAAATCTATTTTTTAAAATTAGAA
>CAIGRB010074549.1:30953-41622 GCA_903798255.1 Fraxinus quadrangulata
TTAATAAAATAATATAAATTAAATATTATTTTACTGAAAAATATATATCAGCTTGGCATAAGTCTAAGTCCAAGCCCAAGACCTATGACCCGTGCTCATGTCGTGCCGAGCCGGCCGACCGATCGGACGGCGACGACACTAATATAATGTGGGTTTTGGCCCAACCTACTAACATGTATGTTCTCTCATCTTCAAAGACTATTGGTACGCATTGGAGCCCAAATCCAAGTCCTAAACTTAAGCATTATAAAGTGATTTATATTCTTCTAACTTTCTTATATGAGATTGACACTTTTCCAAATTTTCACTAATTTTTATTCTAATTTATTTCAACTTCAAGTTGTCATCTTTAGACCTTTATTTCTCATTAACCTTAAATTGATTTTTAAAAAATAAATATATTATACTAATCTACTAATGGAGTAGAACACACTCGGTCAAAGAAATATTTTGTCCAACTAATGAGATCCACTAAAATAATTGGTCAAAAGCTGGTCAAACCAACTAATAAAACCAAAATTTTCCAACAACAATTTCCGGCATCCAAATAACTTCATTGGAAGAAAATAAAGAATTTACAGAGATAGCCAACAACTTCTTTAGCGGTGAATTGATCGTTGCTCAACGACAGCTGAGCATCACCAACTTAGATAGTAGATATAGAGGGAGAAACATAGAGCTATTAGAGAACATTGACAGAGCATTGTCGACGATTGAGCAATGGTGTAATTTAAATTTATTTTTTAAAATTAGAAATTGAAAAATAATAGCTGGTGTAATTTACTCAGTATTCATCGGAGCAAATAACTTCGATTCTCACAAATGAGGTCGGAGATATCAATGGTGTGTGAGCAAATATCTTGAATTTGTGATCTGTCACCCTATGGACATTGATCTATGACCAATTTTAATTGATCTATGAACTGTGGAATTGATCTGTGACCCATACAATATGATCATAGAACTATGACATATAAAATGTGACTTGTGACATGTGGAGTATGACTTGTGACATATAAAACATGACTTATAACCAGTTTTGTTTGATCTGACTTGTGAATATTTATGCATGACGAATGCACAATAACAAATTACCAAGTACACGTGAGATGTGTGACCTATCACCACTAGAGGCACCACCAACAGATATCAACATGGCATTTGACATACACTATTAAAAAATCGTGTCGGTGTAATTTCCACAATTTACAATTTAGAGAGCATTACAAATTTAGAGAGTAAAAATTTTTAAATACTCAAATAACTATTTTATCTTTACACTTAATTTTATTACTCTCAATATTTATTTATTAGTGTTTCCTATATTTTGTTTTTACAATCTCTGCTCCAAATTATTATATCATTTTCCTCTATTTTCTTTGTATATATTATTTAGTTGGTTCAATGCATGAAACATTGAATATTAAAATATATTGAATGCATTTAATTATATGGAATAAGTTTAGTTCTCCAAATCTCATTATCTATTTTATTAGAGTATTTTCAAGAGATTCTCTACTTATAAAGAATATCTTATACATAATAGAGAGTATCTTTAAATTTAGGGAATGATTTTTTTATAAACTCTAATAATACTATCTGTTTTGACTCTTAATTTATTTTTTCCAATAAATATTTTATTAATTTATCCTCATTTTCATTTAACATAATTTTTTTTATGTTAATGACCAATGAATTCAAATATAATTTGAATAATTTAAATTGTTGAGTATTGAAATTTGTAATTTATTATCTCACTTTTCTCGTAAGAGAGAGATACTCAATCTTATGATGGCCCTGGACACCTGAATGGAATTCATATCTCCTTCGTCTGGTCGAGAAGGGAGAAAAGTTTTGAGAAAATTGGAGTAAATAAGTACAATTGAGATGAAACAAAAGGATTTAAAATTCCAAGCTCAAGAATATAGTGGAATGTTTAGTACACATATAGCCTATTTGACCTTCGTTCTTTAATTTTTATTTTTTTTTAAATTTATATTTAATCACACATTCTTTTTACAAAATAATTTTACATATAAACTAATTTTTTAAAATACTTTTTAATCACTCATTCTCCAAAAATCACTATAAAAAATACATTATTCCAAAAAATCGGTTCAAACAAACCCATAATAATTTAGAAAATAATATATTAAGAGAATAACTTTTGTGTCTAAAGAGATAACTAGAGTACCTGGGCAATAGTGCTTGATGCATTCATTTTAAAGAAACATTAGTCAAACTATTGTCACGATCAAATAATATTTTTGATGTCGTTCCTTAGTTCAAATATATTTTGTTCAATTTAAATTTTTTGAATTGTTAATTCAATTTTTTTTTTTTAATATATATGTGATATAGTAGACTTGTATATACATTTTAGTAATGTAACACACACTATTAATATCATTTTATAAGGCATATTTTTGAGTTGATGTGGGGGGCGAATATAGACCCAGTGTCAGGACCGCAGCTTTACCTAAGTTTCTTGACCCAATCGTAGTCGCAGTTTGTCCAATTTCGACCGCACATTGTAAAATAGCTTTGATAATGGTAAATGTTTAGTATGATTCTTCGTTATTTAAACGTCTACTCATATCACATAGGTTTTTGTTCTGAATACTATTATATGGGGTATTATTCTTTCAAACATCTTTCAAACATTCTAATGTTCGCCCCTTGCACTAGTCATTATAATTTCTTGCTTTCATCAATTTTAATTTTAAGCTTTCAAGCAATCAATGATCAATTTACTTTCTATGCATTTCAATTTCACGTTGCAAGCTTTTTACAAATTGTAATCAATTTTTTTTGTCCCGACACGATTGAAAGAAGGTAGAAGGTAGTCTAGCGGAGCAGACTACTAGCGTACGGTGTCCCTTTCTGTGTCAAGAAAAAAGCACCCCGTGAAAGTTGGTATCAGAGTTGCTGCTCAAGACCCTCGATAAGAAAGCTATGGATCCAATTGAATCGAACGCCACGGAAGTGGTAGATCCTTCAAAGATGAATACAAAACAGCACGTGGATGCGCTTGAGGTGACAACTATTATGTTGTGCTATGCCACGGAGGGCCTCGAGGAAAAGGTCGAGATGGCAGAAAATGAAATTCGTGAATTACACGTCCAACTTGATGAAAGTTGAATGGCGTGCACAACAATGATATATGCTGTTGCAATCATACTTGATCTACAGGATGAAATAGAAGAGTTGAGAGAGCTCAATTATGAGTACTCCAATGTGCGGTGCTGCAAAATAGGTTGAGAACTTCTTATTTGATATGAAACAAAAATTTCTTGCGGCTTCGATAGTGGACGAAGCAAGAAAGGTTACAACAGCTACCATGTATCTTGGTGGACATGCAAAGCTGTGGTAGTGGACAAAGTATGCTGATATTCAGGCGAATATGGTCCGAATAGATTTTTGGGATCTCCTCAAAGAGGCGATCAGATCGCGATTTTTTCCAGAAAATGTGGAATATCGGCACGACGGGAACTACGAGAGCTGAAACATACAAGCTCGATCGGGGAGTATGTGAAAGCCTTTTCAGGGCATATGCTGAATATTCGAGATATGTCGAAAAAGGATAAGCTCTTCACCTTCATTGAAGGGCTGAAACCGTGGACACGAACAGAACTTCAGAGACAGAAGGTTACTGATTTGAGCGCGGCTATGAGAACTGTCGAATGCTTAAGCGATAATCAATCGGAATCGAGAAACGATCAACCTTCAGAGAATAGTCAAGCTACTGATGGTGGAAATAGACCTTACAGACTCAACTCAAATTCAAATGGGGGAGAGCGTTACTCTCAGAAGGGAGGAGCCTATCAAGGCACCTGTCAGAGTAACTTGCAAGGAAACTATAACAGTAGCAGCAATAGTAACTGGAATAGAGGAAAAGCAACGGAGGGCAGATCTGATGTCACTCCTAAATTGTGATGCTTTTTATGTGAAGGACTCTATCAGGTGGCGGAGTGTCCTCAGAAATAGATGGTGCATGCATATAGTCAACTAGCTAGTTGTGGAATGAGTTCAAAGCAAGATGCCCCTCAAGCTAGCTGTCATGGCGAAACTGACTCCGAAGAGGATGAGGATGTAGTTAGCGCATTCTCACACTGGTGCAATACCCTATTGCACCGAGCTACTAAAAGGGATGATGTTCCCTCGAAAGAGCTAAAGATGGAAGAATCGAATGCTCGCATTTGTAGGGCCAAAGGCCTAATGTACATTGATGTGAAGATCAATGGAAAGTCAATCGGGCTATAGTAGATACTGGTGCTATCCACAACTATCTCGCAAGTACCGAAGTGCAGCGACTCAGACTTGTTCTGGAGAAATGTAGTGGAAAGGTCAAAGCAATCAACTCTGTTGCTCAACCAATAGCTGGAGTAGCGAAATTTGTGTTGCTCAAAGTGGGTCTTTTCGAAGGAAGGGCAAACTTGTCTGCAGTTCAGATGGATGATTTCAAGCTTATTTTAGGATTGTAATTTCTTGAGGACACTAAGACAGCAGGGTTGTCATATTCCGATTCATTAATGATGATGGGTAGTAAATCGTGCGTCATCACCCAAGCTGGGAAGACGGGCGAGAAGAGTATCTCGACCATGCAATTTGGTAAGGGTTTCAAAAGGAATGAACCCTTATTTTTGTACACTCTTCAATTAGAGGAGATTAAAGAGGTGACTAGTCCTATTCCTAAACTTGTCAGAATGCTTATGGAGGAATTTGAGGAAATAATGCTAGATGAGTTATCAAATAAATTGCCACCAAGGAGGGCAATTGATCATGAGATTGAACTTATTCTGGGTACCAAACCTTCCACAAGGGCTCCCTACTGTATGTCCCAAACGAAACTTTTGGATGTGGCTCAGGTGTGTTTCAATGCCCAAAAGAGCTCTTCCACCAATAAAAGTCCTTTCGAGATTGTTATTGGCTAGCAACCGTTACTCCCTCATACTGCAGATATCAATCAAAGTACCAAGTCCCCTCAAGCAAAAAACTTCTCCCAAAAGCGGATGCGAAACATTGAAATTGCTCGAAGTTATCTTGAGAAAGCTCAGAAACGATACAAAAAGTCTGCAGATCTAAAGTGCCATCTCCTTGAATTTAATGTTGGGGATTTGGTAATGGTGAAACTTCCCGACAGAAACTATTATAAATCGATAAGAGGAAAATATTCAAGATTGATGTCAAAATATATTTGACCATTACACATCGTGAAGAGGATTAGAAGAGTCGTATATAGAGTTGCACTCCCTTCGCGGTGCGAAATCCACGAAGTCCTTTATGATGGTGTACTAAAGTCATACTTTGCCGATAAGAAGGACACATCCAGAAATGAACCAAAGTGACATGTATATGAACTGAAAAGAGCCGAAAAGAAGTTTGCTGAAAAGATCTTGACCATCAAACTACTCGGGCTTCTAGAAATTATCATCAAGAATACTTGGTCAAATGGAGCGGTTTGAACAGTACGGAGAATACTTGGGAAAGAGGAAAAGACCTTGGAGCCTTCAAACTTTTAATTGAAGCATACCATTCATCAATGGCTCTGAGGACGTCGTCAAAACAAATGAGGGAGAATGTCATGGACCGCAACTTTACCTAAACTCCTTGACCCAATTGCAGTAGCAGTCGCAGTTTGTCCAACTTCGGCCGCACATTGTAAAATAGCTCTGATATTAGTAAACATCTAGTATGATTCTTCGTCATTTAAACGTTTACTCATATCACTTAGGTTTTTGTTCTGAATACTGTTATAGGGGGTATTAGTCTTTCAAACATCTTTCAAACTTTCTAGTGTTCGCCTCCTGCACTAGTCATTGTAATTTCCTGTTTTCATCAATTGTAATTTCAAGTTTTCAAGCAATCAATGATTAGTTTACTTTTGATGTATTTCAATTTTATGTTGCAAGTTTTCTACAAATTGTAATCAAATTTTTTTTCGTCCCGACACGACCGAGAGAAGGCGGAAGGTAGTTTAGCAGAGTAGACTACTACCGCACGGTGTTCCTTTTCGTGCCAAGAAAAAAGGCACCCCGTGAAACCCAGGCTTGCCTTTGTCCATATGCAAAGTGAGTGTTTTTTTTAGTGCTCAAGTCTAATCATTTTAGCTCAGCTAACATAAATCCCAAATTTAGTTAAGGACTCCACGATAATAACGTATTCATTTCATTTACATTTATGCAATACAAATAGCTCGTTATTATCATGAGATGGATAAAAAATTTAATATAAGGTTAGATTTGAATCTTTATTCTTTTCATCTGATTGCAAAATTCAAAATTGAAAGGCGCCATCCAAGCAAAGTGGGAATACCCAGCAAGATCCAACCTTAAATCGAGTTCATACCCGGTGAAGAAAAAGCTTCAATTCAATTAGGTATTTTATTTCATTCATATTTGATTAAATTTTAAAAGTTCACTTATAATTAAATAAGTACATTTTATAATAAATAATTGTTATTCATCAAAGCAAAAAATAAATGACTTGTTTTAAAGGTAAGAGATGCTAGATGGCTAAACTTGACTTTTGACAGTCGGTGACTTATGAGAAGCTATCGTATTTTGTTCTAAGTGTAGAAATATGAGACACTCTGTTGGCCAGTATAGTGTTGGGGTTCCTCCTATTGTCTCTGTAGTTGTTGCCCATTTCCCACAGTCTACAACGCCTAGACCTACTAATAAATATGATGTTAAGGGTAAAGGTATGTGGTAGTTCTCGAGCCTACTATGCAATGAACTATTGTCTCTGTAGTTGTTGACCATTTCCCACAGTCTACAACGCCTCGACCTACTAATAATTATGATGTTAAGGGTAAAGGTATGTGGTAGTTCTCGAGCCTCCTATGCAATGAGTCTCAATTACTTGGGTAACTTATAGACATCTTTAGACTAGTTATTTTGTGTCCCTACCTCAATTCCAATTTTATCATTGGTTTCTCCCGATACCATTCGTCATATTATACCTATTATTGGGACTTTTGTGTTGGGTTTATTTATTTGTCATGTGAGCCTACATATATAATTAATTTTGCATAAAACTATCTTAAAGTGGTCTAATAAAGAATTAAATTGTTGGGCTTAGGGTAAATAAAGTGTGGGCCGGATTATATATATAGAAATCTGATCCATTCAGGTTGTATTTGACAATGAGCCAAATACTTATGGAAACTATATATATGGTTATGGTCCTCAATTCATATGCAATTTCTCATTCTTTGAATAATCACATCAATACAAGAATACAAGAGAAATCATATTAAAGAGGAATATCCAAAACCCATAATCAAAAACAAAGATTGAAAAAACAATGAATTAAGAAGAATGATTGGAGCAATTAAATCAAAGAACAAGACAATCAAGATTATGGAGCAAGAAGCCAAAATCAAGATCAATAACTCAAGAACCAAAAGTATCAATAATCAAAATTCAAGGTCCGGTATTAAAGCATAATTCCCAAAGAATTAAGGTATGTTTCACATTATTAATTTTTTTGATGATTTAATATGAAAAATCTTGACAATCAAGCAATTATGTTTCTAGTTTTATAAAGTTTAAAGTTTCATAAAGTTTCAACAAGTGGTATCAGAACTAACTCCATGTTAAATCTTTTAAAAATTAAGGAAGAATTTTATGGTTGAAATTTATATATTGAATTTTGGAATACAAATTCTGGCCATAAATTTTGAATTTTAGATTTTGGAAATTTAATTTCAGAATTTTCTTTTTGGTTCTTTCAAAAAAAGTTGGATAAGTTTAATTACGTTAAGATCTGTTTTGAAAACTTCAATGCATTCTGAGATAAAATAAAGGTATTTGTCCGTTGGTGAGACCTAATTGTTAGATAATTAGGAATTGGTATTTATTATAATAGGACAAACGTTAGAATAAGTGCTTTGCATTGAAAATGGTACAGTGCTTTGCACTTTTTTGTTGTTGTTTGCATCGTCCAGTTGTTGCGACGCTTGTTTTCGGTCACTACAGTGCCTTGGAATTGAATTTTTTTAAACAAAAGAAAGAAAATATATAAATATAAATATAAATATAAGGATTAAAGGGCAATTAAAATCAAATCTTAGTATTAAAGTTTATTTAGGATTACTAATTTTCTAAAATAGATTAATTGAAACAATATGCTACTAAAGTAACCTATATTGTCCGAATTAATTTATTTGGAATATTAAAAAAGTTGTGTGTACGTAATTCATGCAAATATTCACCGACCCAAATGAATGTCAATATTTGGCCGAATTATTTGCACACATGTGATAATAAATGTGATAATTGTAAAGTTTTTTTATTATGTGAACATTGAATCGGTCCAAAGATAGACTTGATGTTTGACCGAATTTATTGTCAATATCCGACTACTACACCAAGAGTACCATTTACAAGTTGATATTTCTGTCCAAAAATTAATATTAATATTATGTCCGGTCTCTTGTTATGAGATTCACCATTATTTGAATTTATTGATTGCTCAATATAGATTTTCATGTGAACATGTTAATTAAGTTTAAGTTCTCTATTCAGTTAATACATCAATTTCTGCAATATCTGACAACATCAATTTAGTTCCCATGCTTGAATTAAAGTTTAAGGGCAGGAAAGAGAATGTTTGTATCGTTCTTGGCCACATGGAGATAAACATTGCATTAAGGATTGAACAACACACTCTTATGTATAAGAGTTCCGCTAATAAAATGGAATTCAAATCGCATAAGTTTTATGATCATAAAGCGTGGAATTCTAGTTACATTCAGAGGCGTTAAGGTAACTTACTGCCAAGGAATTTATTGAAGGAATTGGAAAATAAACGTTTTTCAAGAGGCGATAAGGTAGAAACTAGTATGCTTTCGGCGAACTAGATTTCACTAAAGTATAAGGCTAAAGAAAATATATAAGTGTACTTCGTGGAAATGTCTCATCTTGCTTCAAAATCAAATGCATTAAAGTTTGAGTTGTCTGATGATTTGCTTGTGTAGTTGATTTTTATTTCTATTCTTGCACAATTTGACTAATTTAAGGTCAGTTACAACTGTCAAAAGGGGAAGTGGACTCTTGATGAGTTCATTTTATATTTTAAGTAAGAAAAAGAAAGTCTAAAACAAGAGAGAACTGAAAGTACTCACTTGACAATTAACTCTTAAGGACAAGATATAAAGAATAAAAAAACTGCATTCTATTCGGTTCAATATAAACAGCGAAAGCATGGAAATGATAAATCTAACTATTACTTTTGTGAAAATTCGGGATACATAAAAAGAGATTGTACTAAATACCACCCCGACATATAAAGAAAAGTATACTTCTCACTTTGATTTATTTTAAAGTGAACCTAATGTCAATACCTAGACACATTTGGTGGATAAATTTCGGTACCACTACTCACATAAGTGTGTTTATGCGTGGTTGCATGGACTGGCAAAGTCAATTGATACTGAAAGATTCATCTATGTTCGACGATGACGAATCAGTCAAAGTTGAGGTTTTATGGACCTTATGTTATCATTAAAGACTGGTTATTATTTGAATTTAAAAGGGACATTTGTAGTATCGTCTTTTAGACAAAATTTGGTTTCTATTTTTATATTGAACAAATTCAGTTACTCTTGTTAAATTGGAAATAGTCAGTTTGATCTTTTTTTTAATTCAAATATTATGGGTACCAGTTTTTTATTCGATTACGATAACCTATATTTGCTTAATACGATTGGCTATAATAAAGAAACATTGCATGTGAATTCACATGGTATTAAACATAAATTAAGCAATGAGAATTNTTGGAAATAGTCAGTTTGATCTTTTTTTTTAATTCAAATATTATGGGTACCAGTTTTTTATTCAGTTACGATAACGTATATTTGCTTAATACGATTGGCTATTATAAAGAAACATTGCATGTGAATTCACGTGGTATTAAACATAAATTAAGCAATGAGAATTTTGCTTCGTTATGGAATAATCGATTAGGTAACATCTTTCAAAAGAGAATGAAAAATCTTGTGTCAAAAGGAATTCTTGATCCACTTAATTTTTAGATTTAAGTCTTTGTGTTAATTACATTAAAAGAAAACAAACAAATATAAGGATATTAAGTGGCAATAGGAATTTGAATATTTTAGAACTAATTCATACTGATATATGTAGGTCATTCACTCCGATTTCTTGGAATGGTCCATAATAATTTATTATGTTCACAGACGATTTTTTCTCACTATGGCTACTTATTTTTCATCTATAAAAAATCTTAAACACTGGATATGTTCAAGATATATGTTTAAAAAATTTGTAAAAGAATTTAAAAAGTCAGATCTTACCATAGTGGTGAATATTATGATAGATATGACGGATCAGGAGAACAACGTCCATGACATTTTACTAAATTCCTAGAAAAATGTGGAATCATCTCACAGTATATCAGAATCTCTTTAGGTAGAAGTACTAAAGACTGCAACTTAAATTCTCAACAAAGTTCCAAATAAAGTAATTGTTAAGGGGTTACAATGTTTTTTAAAAAGATCTCACTATTAGGTCAATTTTCGAAATGAAAAATGTTCGATTCCCTTGAGGATGTAGAGTCTGCAGGGATAGATAAGATTATAAGGTTAATGATTTTGTCTTGGAGGAAGAATATGCATATATTCCTTCTGTTGCAATTGACAATGATC
>CAIGRB010074563.1:0-14393 GCA_903798255.1 Fraxinus quadrangulata
TATTCCAAAATGAACAATCGGGTCCCACTCAAATTTAGCTCCAAAGTCAGCCACCTAACCATTTCTTCCAACTGTGCAATTAACAATTCTATATTGCATTGCCTAGCTAGAGTTCTGTTATATGGACAGGGCCAGCCCTGTCCAAGAAGAATAACTCGCCTAGCTAACACTACAGATACAGTTGGCTCCTGGCACAGTCCCTCGTAGGATTCTTGCAGCTGTATATAAATGTGTCATTGCACAATCCATCTCTCGTGCATTCTACTTTTAAATCCTCTCTCTGCATGGAAGCCAACCATTAATTCTCCCAAACAACAAGAGCATTTCCTCTTCTTCTTCATTCCACTGTAGTACTATTTGTGTTTCTTTTTCTCAAATTAAATTATGCCTTTTGAGCAAGATATTAACGGAGTTGCAGCTAAAGCTCTAGTCTGTAATGGAACCTATAATATTTCTGTGCACGACGAGTCACCTGACTCAACCAGCAATGTAAGCCCAAGTCCAGGTGATCAAATACCAGAACAAAATCATGCTAATACCGTTAGAATTTCCGTTTTACGCGAATCCATATGGCCCATCACCCTTAAGGTACGTAGTACTCTAGCTTCATTGTTAACCATCTCATCTAAAAGATTAAATTATAGAGAAGAGACCACTTATTCATTTAAATTGTGTCTTTAACACAACTTTTTCAAATTGGACGATTTTGAACCATTCTTGTGTAGAAGTTTAAGTCTTTGGAGAGGGGATGACTGTTTCATTACATGACTCAAATTAAACTTAGTACATTCGTCCAATTAACCATAGGTTGGCCTTTCTTTCGTGTTTGTAATTTTGTTATAATTTTTGTGCAGTTTGAAGATGTATCATACGCAATTGAGTTACGAGAAAATAGAAACTGTTTTTCTTCACCTCAACCTAAGGTAAAACGTCACATACTCAATGGTGTTAGTGGTGTTGTTAGACCTGGTGAACTTCTGGCCATGCTCGGCCCATCAGGGAGTGGCAAAACCACTCTTCTAACAGCACTTGCCAGTCGATTACCAGGAAAGATCTCCGGTTTGATTACGTACAATGGACACCCTTTTTCGAGCTCGACCAAGCGCAAAACCGGATTTGTTACACAAGATGATGTGCTATATCCCCACCTGACAGTTCTTGAAACCTTAACATATGCTTCTTTGTTGAGGCTACCAAATAAGCTCACTAGACAAGAGAAAATTGAACATGCTGAATTGACTATCACGGAACTAGGATTGACAACTTGTAGAAATAGCATGATTGGTGGGCCTCTATTTAGGGGAATATCAGGTGGGGAGAGAAAAAGGGTCAGTATTGGGCAAGAAATGCTAGTGAATCCAAGCCTTTTGTTGTTGGATGAGCCCACCTCCGGCCTGGACTCCACCACGGCACAGCGGATTGTGGCCACACTCAGGCGGCTGGCTTGCGGTGGTCGGACGGTTATAACGACCATTCATCAGCCGTCTAGTAGTTTGTACATGATGTTTGATAAGGTGATAGTGTTATCAGATGGGTGTCCAATTTACAGTGGCAGTGCCAATAAAGTGATGGACTACTTTGCTTCCATTGGTTACAAGCCCGGGTTTAATTTTATGAATCCTGCTGATTTTCTTCTGGATCTTGCTAATGGTATGGGATATTCTTCTTAATTTCTATTATTGTTAATACTCTACAAAAATAACTACATTTTCACTGCATGCTCTTAAGTGCGGCTAAAAACTCCCGTCCAGACAGATCGATTCCGTTTAAGAGAAAAAAAAAAAAAAAAAATTATTTATTTATAATATCTGTGAGAGTTTGGAAAAAAATATGAGCTTATGCTAAAATTCTTATTCTTGCCGGCCAAAAAAGTCCAATATTTTCAGTTATGCTACAAGTACAGAAAAACTTTGACAGAATTTTTATAGAAGAATACTTTGACATTTTTTCATTTGTTTTCGACACAACAATGGCAGAAAATGTACCATACATGTGCTGCCAACGATTTCTGTGAATAATTTATTCTAATATTTTATAGTAATTGGGGTTCTTCAAACCTCTGACTCTACCCCCATAAACTTATACTGAAGTTTTGATAAATATTCTAATAATTGGACATTTGAAATTATGTAAATAACTTATCTAATCTTCTGCTAATTGGTCCTTTCAAATAATGTTGTGTTGGTAATATTAATAATCATCTTCTTACCCTACCCTAGATTGCTTATGATATTTGGATAGCTTAACATGGTCACTCAAAAGCTGCATCCATAATAAAGCAAAGCAAAGACTATATGCATCACACACGTATCTACTTAATTGGTCAAAAGTAAGTTTAGCAGAAAAAAACTTTTCTTCTGCCCTCATCTTTTTTTGAGCTTTGACTAATTAAAGTTTCCAACTTTCAACTAAGCTTTTACTTTTCTTTGTCTCAGTATGTCTGATATTGTTCCCTTTATCTAAAATAATAAAAAGTACTATGCTTTAGACTAATGTTTTTATATTTTAATGCCTCTTCAGATTGATAATATAAAATATATATATCTTTGTTTTGCACTCCACGAAATGATTGAAAATATCCAAGTGTTCAAGTTCTATCTTAAAAGCTTCAACTCTTTCAATTTTAAATGACGTGAAATTTTATGTTAACAGGTGTTGATCCTGAGACAAGGCAGGATGATCAAATGGAGTTTCATGGAAGCCAAAATGACTATAATTCAACAAAACAATTCCTTATATCCTCTTACAAAAAGAACCTGCTTCCAATTCTTAAAGAAGAAATTCAAAGAGCATCTCAAGATGAAATTCTTCCTGGAAAGTCTTTACCATCAAGAAGTATATCTTCTGTCACTATGAAATCCATTTGCTTTAAATTTTAAAGTGACTTTTGAGCTGGCACAAAGTTGCAATAAAATGATTATATATTTTCTTTTTTTATGGGTTAATTTTAAAATTCGATTCTCATTATTTTTATCAGGTTCTGAAAATCAATGGACAAATAGTTGGTGGGTGCAATTCAAGGTGTTGTTGAGCAGAGGGCTTAAGGAAAGGAAACATGAGTCTTTCTCAGGCCTAAGAATTTTCCAAGTGTTGTCTGTTTCAATTGTTTCTGGACTTTTATGGTGGCATTCAGATGCTAATCATATACAAGATCAGGTAATTATACAGTAGCTCAAATTGACCAATTTAAGCTATCTTTTGGAGGATTTCTTCTTCTTACGAGATCAGTAATTAGTGAATGAAATTAAAAGTTCCAAAATATCGATTAACAATTAGGTCTCAGGTTGTCGGTAATTTGAGATGACCAAAATATAATGTTAATGTGCCCTTTTTATAAGTTCAATCATCGTATTAACACATCTAAAGTTCAAGTTTTTAAAAAGGAAATATATTTATTTACTTAAATTTAATTTTCAATGAACTCCTCACGTATATTTAAAATTTATTTTTTAATCAGATGCCCCCACCACACGCATAAATTTTTAGAAATGGTTGATGATAAGAATAAAACTAAACTCTTTTGTTTGCTTTCATTTAAATGTTTGAATTATTAGAGATGCAAGATACGTAGTTTAATATATTTAATTTTTAAGAATGCTCCTTAGTGAAATTCATTTTTTTAATCAAATACATGATTGGTGCATATTTTTCATAAATGGTGATGACGAGACTTGACCTAAACCAAAATGTTTGTTGGACAGGTGGGATTGCTCTTTTTCTTCTCAATATTTTGGGGCTTCTTCCCTCTCTTCAATGCCGTATTCACCTTCCCACAAGAAAGGCCAATGCTGACAAGAGAACTCTCCTCAGGCATGTACCGTCTCTCATCCTATTACTTCGCAAGAATCGCCGGCGACTTACCAATGGAGCTCGTACTTCCCACCATATTCACTACAATCACATACTGGATGAGCGGCCTCAAACCATCAGTTATATCTTTCCTGCTAACCCTTTCCATAGTTCTCCTCAACGTTCTAGTTTCTCAGGGCCTCGGTCTTGCCCTCGGAGCAGTTTTAATGGACGTAAAGCAGGCGGCAACCTTATCTTCTGTAATGATTCTGGTGTTTTTACTTGCCAGTGGATATTACATTCAACATATGCCAACTTACATTAACTGGTTAAAATATTTTTCCTTTTCCCATTACTGTTATAAGTTTCTTGTAGTTGTGCAGTACTCCAAGAATGAGGTTTATGAATGTGGATTGGGAAGTAAAGAATGCAGGGTTCAAGATTTTCCAGCCATAAAGTATCTTGGTATTGATACTATGGTGGTGGATATGGCTGCTTTGATTGTAATGTTGGTGGGATATAGGGTTTTGGCTTATGTAGCTTTAAGGTTAAGGCAACCTCACTGACTGTGAAATAATGTTAAAAGATTCACATATTGATCTTGTAATTGATTATTTTGCCTCAGGAAAGTGATTAATTTGTGGTATAACTAATTACCACCTACATAAATGTTAAAAAATTTCACTTATTCTTTTGTAACTTCAGCAGGAAGTTAGACCAAGAATTTCTCCTAGTCTTTTTTTTTTTTTTTTATTAATAAAACCTGCGAACTATAGTAATTAAAAAAAATACATATTTATTTCAATTTACAATGAGTATTTTTAATTTTTTATAGATCGTCGAAGTTGGACCGTCTTTTTCTTTTTTCTTTTTCCTACTCAAATAGGATATTTGTCAAAATACTTTTAGTTGGTGGGTTCACAGCTAACATTTACTTTCTGCGGGTATAAGGTTTTTGAAATAATAACAATATTCATACAGAGTGAAGCCTCAAATCGAAATATTCTCTAATTCTTTAATACATATCATTATAACAAATATTCATTTTGTAAAGTCTTTCCTTTAATTCCTAGCTCTTTTATAGAGTAAATTAATATCCAACTATGATGCACCGACACAGACACGTGTTTCCGACACGATACGTGTCGGATAAGTAGACCGACGATTTTTAAAAAAGTACAGACACGACACGTCATCGACACGTTGATTAAATTTTTAAAATTCTTCATTTATACAGTAAAAATTTAGTTTTATACTTGTTATTAATTTTTCTTGTTTAAATCTTTTAAACATGAGTACCTATTTGTTACTTGCTAATAATTTTGAATTAACAATATATAATATTTCTAATATAAAAAGAAAAATGATTACGGTAGATTGTCGGAGAAGTGTCGATATCGACTCGTGTCCGACACGAACACACTACCCTAATTGAAGTGTCTATACTATAGAGATATCCAACAACACACACACACATAGAGAGAGAGAGAGAGAGAGAGAGAGAGAGAGAGAGTCAACATTGTGATTAGGACTGGGCGCGGTTCGGGTTGGGTCGATTTTTAGCTCAACCTGAAACCAAACCGACAAGGTTGGTTTCAAAAAATTCCAACCCAAAACCGACCCAATCAAACGCTGAAACCGAACCAACCCAAACCGAATCAGTTTGGTTCGGTTAATCAATTTTTTTGACATAAAATAGATTTTTAAAAATAAAAATAATAGCACGAGACTCCATTTCGTAAATGTAATTTATGCTAAACGTCAAATATAAAAAAACATAACATACGGAACCAAAGGAAGAATTGGTACAAACCATAAGATTTTACGTCGAATCACCTTCATTCAAAAATAAATCGTAGCATTAACATACCAAAAGTTATACAGTAATTAATAGATAGAATATGTGATATAATAAAATAATGCTCGGTGACTAAGATAAATAATTCAAAAGCAGCGGTTTGGGTCGGTTTGAAAAATAAAAACCAAACCAACCCGAAACGCACGACCAAACCGACCCGAGTCGGTTCGGTTTAATCGGTTTGATCGGTTTTTCGATTTTTTTGCCCAGGCCTAATTGTGATGTAGCAAGGTAATGCGAGAAAGAAGAATACATCCAAATATTATTTGATTGTAGAATAAACAAATATATAGTCAGTAATTTACTGATTCATGAGAGTAAATGTAGAACAATTGAAGATATTTAATTAGTAAAAAAATTATTTATTCAAAACAAAGGCAGCAACAATGAAGCCATAGTTCTTCCATTTATGAAGAAAAATTCTACTTTTTATTGAGATTAAACTATTAAAAGTATCAAAAATCCCAAATTGGCTAAAATATAATTTAAAACAATTAAATATACTCGAGAATCCATCTTCCTCAAATATATTAATTCAATTTTATTTACCTTCTACCACATTCATACAAATAGAATATTCCATTTACAACTAATGGTAAAGAGGCCCAATTATCCATCTTTAATAAGTTTTAATAATGTGATTGTTATCGTTATGGATATTTTCTTTTATGGTTTGTGACATTTTGTTATATTCTTAATTTTATGTTTTTGTCAGTGTGAAAACACAATTTTTAATTACTTATTTATTTGTGTACCTTAAAAATTTTCATGTCTATATTTATGTTTTCTGCACCCTAGGACACAAAATCGTTGCCACCAAGATTACCAGACCAAGAAAAAGAATTAGTGATTGTTGATACTTCGACGATCAAGTCAACTTTCGATACACCATTACGTACAAATAACATTATTCTACACCAAATTAGAGAGAGAAATTGATCGAAGACAATGATGATGGATTTAGAAAGAGAAGCTAAAGAGAGATTTTAATCGATTACTTACGTGTACTTAATTGATTGTTTGTTGATTATAAACATAGGACTTGCAAAAAATGTGATAAAAATAGATATTTTTTTATTTTTTTAATTATTTTTAATTGAGGCTATTATGCACCTTTTGAAAATTTTGGTACTGACTATAATTATTTCCTTATTTTTTTTCATTTTTTTGTTTATTTAAAGAGGGTAAATTCATCATTTCACAATATTTTAATAGTGAAAATGAACTACAAGGTTGTTTTCCGTAAGGGTGGTTATATTACTATCATAATTTTTAAGCTAATTATATTAGCACCACAAAATTTACTTACTGTACCACATTATAATCACACCACAATTAAAATATATTTCTAATAAACTTTGCACAATAAATTTATAATTATACTCTTAATTCAATAAAATTAAAAGTGAAAAAATAAATTCAATATTATGGTGTATTCATCGTCCCCATACTACTCATTTTTCACATTCTTCAAAACAAACTTGAAAATTCAATAACATGAATCGACTTAAAAAGCTGGCTGCTTTTCAGAAGGAGGTCCCGAAGCATCCCCAAATTTCTTCTATCATGCTACTTACTTAGATATGGAGGGTCAAGAATACCCAAATTTCTTCTCGATGTGTCTTTTTTAGTTTATATTTCTTATTTTATTCCAGAAAGTCCTTCACCTAAAATAATTTGACAATAGTTCTGTTCTGATTAATGCAAGACAAAAACAATATTTAAAACAAGGGTAACAAATACGTTATCACTACCGTGAGAAAAAAAATTATGTTGTCGTGGAAGAACACAAAAGTCATAATTATTGGTGTTGATGAAAAAGAAATAAAAATTTAGGTTTATGCTTGTGGTGGAATAATAGATTTTTTATATAAAAAATTTATTAAAATTCTATTAATGTAATTTTACTTAAGCCTATTTAAGTAAATGAAAAAATACTTAAAATTATGGTGCACCTAACAAATTTCATAATGGTAATATAATTACCCTAATTTTTATTTGATACGCTACATTTTAATTTTAGTGAAGCCTTTCAATCATTGCTAATTTTAGCAATTATTTTCTTTTCGTCGAATCCTTATTTTCAACTTTTCATTAATTAGTACATCTCATCCTTTATAATGATTTATGTTAAAATATTTTATTTTCATGCTTTGAATAAGGAAAAAAAATTCGCACTTTCTATTTTTTTTTAAATATGATGAAAAATAAAGTTATTTACGTCATTTTGATGGACTTTTAGACATATTTCTTATCAAATACAAAATGTGTTAACTAATAAAAGGTATGAGTATAAGAATGATATGAAAATTCGTTAATGACATAAGTGCCAAAATGAGCAATGATTAAAAACTTTAAGTACAATTAAAATGTGGTGCAAGAAATAGAAATTATAACATGAATATAATTACCCTTTTCGCAACGTTTGCTTGATTCGAGGGGTATATAATAAAAGAATTAGAAGGCATTGAAGGAAACAAAAAAAACTACGACACTATTTAATTTAACTTAAGAAAATCACGGGAATACTTGAACTTATAATTTTATATATTTATTTTTCATATTTTAAAATTATTTTTTAGTTAGAACTCGAATCCAACAATTAGGCCACTATTTGGTACATATTAAAATCAAAATTTTAAATTTTGATAAAAGTTGATGAAATGTGTTTTTGAAAAATTGTGAATCCCATAAAATGTATAGTTAAAATTAATTATTGACTTTAACTTTGATAAAAATCTAAATTTTAATTCCCACCAAACAAGGGTTAGGTGCCGTGATCTGCCAATTCAGACACACAAGTAGCCTTCTTCTACTCAAATAATTACCCACGCAAGCGCAAGTGATCTTCTAAATTCTTGAATGGCAACCAAGGCCATTATAGATGCATATGTTTTAACTTATTTTAGCAAGAAATTAGGAAGCAAGGTAAACAACAATTGACTATCCAATTAAAGCGAATTATGTTCTTCTTAAGTAAAAGTTAAGTAAGCAACAAGCTCCAAAACAAGTTGGAATAATTTATTGAAGACAAAGTTTTACACTTTCCCAGCTTTTCCTCTTGTTATGGTGGCCCTCGACGATCGGCACCTTAGACTTTGCACTTGCACTACTGGTTGCTGGTCTTTTGGCAAATACCGTCATATTTGCCGATTTCGATTTTCCTTTGATTATGCCATCCCAACAAAGTAAACATTAGGTTAAATTAGACAGAGAAAATGAGATTTTATTCACTGATATACCAATGGATAAAGGAAAGAATCCTAACAAAGAAAAATTAAGAAGTAATCTGAATAAAGAAAAGATTAATGTACATTATCTATATGAATCGAGTCTTAAATTTTTTTGTATCTATTTGTAAAGTAATTATGAACTATGGACCAAAGAACGAAATGTCTTTACTTTTTTGTATAGCCAACCGGCCCAATAAACGGGTTGGAATGGTCTGAATCGGCCATCATCAATATTTGTAGGTTTGCAAGCTGGTAAAGTATGAAGATTATAACCGACAATGAGGAAGCTCCAAGAATTCTCTAAAAAAACGGTGATGATTCCTTGCTATCAAATTCCTTAACCCTCAAGCATTCCTAGAAGAATCTGGAGAAAATTTGGGAAGGTTGCCCACTGCCATTCATGGATAAATCTGGAAAATCTTGGAAGCTTCAGCCACCGACCTCAGCACCTATATATACGAGTGTATGTTGTATGCATCGTGTTTTGAGAAAGCTGTGAGAATTGAGAGAATGTGAAATAGAGTATGGAGAGATAGATACAAGGAAGGTGCAACGAGAGTGGAGTATTAAGTTTCAATATAAAATTAGAGAAAAGCTTAGTGCTTATCGTGTGCGTTCAAATTGTGTAAGTGATTTTATATCAAAAAAAATTTCTTTTGTGTTTAAACTTAACAATTTGGTATCAAAGTAAGACGGTTGTGGACGAGTTTTGAGCTTCTAGAGTTCATGCATAAAGAGAGATTGTGAAACTTTTATAAAACTTGCTTAATTACGAGGATGTAATTTAAGTCACGAGAGGTGACCTACAAGTTGTAAGCGGAATGAAGAAGTTCAATAATCAAAATTACACAGCATAACAAATTTGTATAGAGTCGCATCTTCAAGCACAAGACCTAAGAAAAGTTCTTGGTGGAAGTGACATGACACCGCCAAAGGAAGCCGTCCTCTGAAGAAGTGGAGAATTAAAGCGACCAATTTTATGTTTGTTATAAAGACGACAATCGAAGTAGAATTGTTGGAACGCATAAGGGATGAGAACGCACCGAAAGAAACATGGGACTCTCTGGCCACACTATTCTCGAAGAAAAAATGATGTAAGGCTGCAGTTTCTAGAGAATGAGCTACTTTCAATCACTCAAGTAGAATTGACGGCTAGTCAATATTTTAACAAAGTTAAATTTCTTTGTTGCGAAATTTCAAAATCTAGAATGAAAAGAATAATCATAGATGAATTGAGACCCGAATTTAGAAGCTCTATTGCCGCAATACAAGATTGGCCAGAGCAACCTTCATTAGTTAGTCTCAAAAATTTGTTGGCCGATCAAGAAGTATTGACTAAGCAAGGGTTAGGGATTTCAATAAAGAAAGAAGAGGAAGAATCGTTATTCAGCTATAAAAGAATAGTTTGATTTCGTCGACAGAATAATAAATAATTAAAAGAAGATAAATTTAAAGGACAAATTGAAAATAGTTACCAGACAACGGGAGTTCAACAAAATCACGATAAAAAATGCCACATGTTCAAGGAATATCAACAAACTAATGGTTTGTTCTTTGTATATGAAAACGAGGTGATTATACTATAGATTGCTAGTTTGAAAAAGAGGCAGTAAATGATAATATAGCAACCTCCAACGAGCAAGAGAAATACAATAGTGAAGAAGAATTAGATGTTAAGGTATCGACAACAATAATTGAGCAGACTTGATAAAAGAAAATCAATTCAAGTTTGAAGAATGAATCGGCACTGGTAGTAGTCTTACTTGAACAAATGGATTGCGAAGATGATTGGATGATGATTCAAAAGAGGAAAGTGTGTTTTATGAGGAGTCTTGTTTGTGGACTCTACAGAGGGAGAAACTACCAGATTCAAAAGAAATATAAATGTTTGAATAAGTATATTCTTGGCAAACACTGCAAAGGGTGGAGCTGCTAAATTTAAAGGAAACAGAAGACAAATTGTAAGAGAAGATTACAGAAGTATAACAACAAAGTCTTAAGGAATCTAAAGATCTACAAGTGATAATGAAGAGCTTATTAGAGCGACATGAAGTCATGGACAAAATGAAGTGGATCAGAAAACATTAGCAGATGATCGATAGAATCAACAAGAAGAGATTGAGAAAAGTACAAATCCAGAATCACAAATAAGGAACTCGAATAAATATGAGAATAAAAAATCAAGCACGTGAACCTAGAAATAGATGAAGAGAGAATTACGAAAGAGACATATTTGAAGTGGCAGATATATTTAAAATGAAGGATAGAATACTTCAAAACTCGTCGAGTTTGAGGTAGAGCTGGATGTAACTAAAAAGAAAATAGTGAAACTGAAAGTCGGTGTCGAAGAGGAGAATTGATAGTTATCACCGACTATGAGGAAGCTCCAAAAATTCTCTAGAAAATTGGTGATGATTCCTTGCTAATCAAATTCTTTATCCTCGAGCATTCCTAGAAGAATCTAGAGAAAATTTGGGAAGGTTACCCATTCATGGATAAATCAGGAAAACCTTGGAAGTTTCAGCATCAGACCTCAGCACCTATATATATGAGTGTCTGCTGTATGTATCGTGTGAGGAAAAAGGTGTGAGAAATGAGAGAATGTGAAATAGAGTAGAGAGAAATAGATACAAGGAAGGTGATATGAGAGTGGAGTCAGGGCCGGCCCTGGCCCAAGGCGAGTAAGGCCACTACCTTGGGCCTCAAATTTTTGGGGGCCTCCAAAAAAAAAAAAAAAAAGCCCAAATGGCCCAAAAAACCCAAAAACAAAATGGGATAACCCCTCAAATTCCTTACTGTTAGGGCTTAAGACACGTCTCAGTTTCATGGCTTCTCCAAGTGGAGTCTCTCACCAGTCACCAAATTGGCAAATTCCAAATTCCAAAATCCAATCCAATACATAGAGTTGTTTGGGCGTGGAACGGTGGACGGTGGACTACAAGATTTAGGGTAAGATATCAATTATGTGTTTGCTTTTGCATTCTCAATTGAATATTGATGTGTTACCGAGAAAAAGGACGAGAATTTTTCTTGTGATTGTTTATTTAGAAAGTTTTTCTTGTGTTTGTTTTTATCTTAGTCATTTTTGTTTGGACTTCTATTGAATTTGTACCTCACTACGTGCCGCCTGGATTATTGGTATTTGGTTCCTCCATTGAGTTCGAAGGTACCAATACCAACATTTTGTAATGGGTCTTTCTCCCAAATTTTTTACGAGTTTGGATTTCTCGATTTGATTTTGAATTGTTAACTGATAGTGATTTAAGGTGTTGGAACTGATTTGTACTTAATCATATTCTAGAAATAAGATTGACTACATGAAACTAGTGAATGTTCTGGTAGATTAGATTTTGGAATTATGGAATTGGATTAAACAAACTTTACTGTTGAATTTATTGCTCAAGCTGGTGAATGTGGGAGGTTGGATTTTGGAATTATGGAATTGGATTAAACAAACTTTACTGTTGAATTTATTGCTCAAACTGGTGAATGTGGTAGGATTTTGCATGCCAGTTTGCTGAAATAGATTTTTTTTTTATCTTTTTAATTATTTGTTCAATGAAGACTTTGTTCTTATCATCTGTAACTACATATTTGCAGGTCATTTATCATTGTTGAATCCTTTCTTTTTGAAGAACTTTGAGAATTTTTAATTCAGATACATTAATCAGGTTCTATTGCTCTTTGCTAATAATTATGTCTACAAGAAAATTTGAATCTGGATGTGCCAAAGAAAAATGAAAGAAAATGTTGAAAAATTGATTAAATCTCAAGAGGGAGCACTTGATAAGTTTTTTAGTAGTAATAAACGAACACATACCGAAGACGTAGTCATTGAAGAAGAGTTGAATGAGAATGATAACATAAACAGAACAAGTGAAGAAAAACATTGTTTGATGAATGAAGAAGTATCTACCGACAAAGGTAATGTACCTTTTTCCCTTGACCTTATTGATCAAGCAAATTGGGGAAATATGAATACGAATTTAAGAGATTTAATTGTAATGAAGGGCCCTGTAAGAGAAAATGATGTGATTTTTTCGAAGTTGATTAAGTCTTATCTTCGATCAACCTGTCATAAGAGTGATTAAATGGATTAGCTATGATTTCTATTGAAAAAAATATGTTGGAAAAACTTGATTTCAGTAGTTTAATTACTGATTTTACATCTCAAGACATGATAATGTTAAATCTTATGCTAGCCTAATCTCTCGGGTTATGAGAGAAGTTTTAGTTTGTTATTCTATCTTTTGAATTATATAAAGTCTTTTTTTTAATATAAAAGTGTTAATTATTTAAATATTTAAAATTTGCTACACTTGTTGAAAATAATTATGTTGAAGGGCCTCATAATATTTAGTCGCCTAGGGCTTCTAAATTCTCAGGGCCGGCCATGAGTGGAGTAACAAGTGTCAATATAAAATTAGAGAAAAACTTATTGTGAGTTCAAATTGAGCAAGTGTTATATCAATACAATTATTTTCTCATGTTTAAACTCAACAAAGTACGTAAATTTTGAAGACAATTGACTAGTCCCATACCACATTTAGACTACAATTAACTACTTGTACATTATGTTTCTACATCATATTTGACATATGATGATTTGTAAAAATCAAGATTATTGATTGTTTTAAGTGTTGTTAAAATCAATGATACCACATCATGGAATGTCAACCAAAATGTAAGTGTAGCAAAATTGTTTAGACTATTGGTTCAAGCAAGTTACGGACCTAAAATGGATTTGAGTGCAAGCAAATTAAGCCCCAGTTTGACAACCATTATAAAAAAAATGAGCTCGAGAAAAAAAAGTTATATAAAAATGGTTTTCAAACATGGAGGGGCTAATTCAAGCCGATCAACCATTTTATCACCTTGACTTGACTTTTTCGTAGATAAATAGGTTTAGACGAAATAAAAGTAAAAGCTATATAATAAAATTAAATCAGGTTTTATAATATTTAATATGAAGTATAGCACTAAACATGCTATTACAGTGTTAAAATTTTGTTTAGTTAACTAAAATAATTGTGAAGTCCATATGTTTTGTTGTGTCATGACAAAATACAAAATTACAACAACGGTAGTTGAAACGTTAGCCTTTTTTTTTTTTAACTACTATCGAGTCAACTAAAAACACATTATGAAGTGAATTTGTAGATCCTATGACAAAATACAAAAGCCACGATTTTGAACTGATTAGTCTTTTAATTTGTTTAGGTAATTGGTAAGTGTAGTTTATATATTTATTTGTGGCCCTAAATCATGATATTTTATTATCTTTTGAATTAAATTCTACTTAATTTATATTATATTGTGTTTTATAGGTAAAACATTATGTTTAATGAAGAATTGAAGAAAATAATGCAAAAATGACGAAAGAAGGCAAAATTTAAAGATGAATTCTTGAAGAGAAATATTATATTAAATGTGTTCTAGTTAAATGAATATCAATAGACTTGCATTGAAAATTTTAATTGGAGACCTAAATTAAACTTTTATATATATATATA
>CAIGRB010074563.1:14706-25666 GCA_903798255.1 Fraxinus quadrangulata
TATATAACCAATTAATCAGCGATCGTAAGAGCGAGGTCGACAATCAACGATCGGAAAATGGGCCAAAATCCAAATTACAACTCAATCAACTTAAACCCTAAATTAAAATTCGTAATTCAAAATTTCAAACAATAGTGCAAGCGCGCAACACATAAATCAGACAATCAGTGAACTAATTTCTCATAATCTCATAAGTCATATGATACAATCTCATTTCAAATTTATGATAATAACACAACTAATTTCTCATTTCAAATCAATGCACAAAATAATAATTTTTTTGATTGCAATTTGCAGAAGAACCAAGTATACCTAAACCTAATCACCTATCACTTATCAGGCATCAGCAAAAAAATATGACAAACATGAAATTTTTGCACTTCATTGTAGTTCAATTTCATGATTTAACATCGAATATGACATGACCAAAATAATTAATAAACACTTAAAAAATGACAGCGTACTCATACAAAAACAACTTACGACTTCACTTTCACCAAATCTCGCGACGGACGAACGGATGGATGAAGTGACGGACGAGAAGGTAGCAGTCGACGACAGGCTGGCCGGATTGGTGGTGGTGGCAGGCGGTAACGACAGGCGACTAGGTGAGACTCAAGAGATTGGAAATTGGTGAAAATAAATCCTCGAGAATTTGGGGATGGATTTCGAATGAAGGCGAAGAGAGAATGGGATTTGCCATTGGGCCTATATATTATATAATTAAGGATTGGCTCAGAACAAATGGCCCAATCCAATTACAAAAATAATAATAATAATAAAATGAGGGGCTGGGTCGAGTTGGCCCAATTTCAAAACAAAAAAAAAAGGTTTCTGATGAAGAAGACGAACCAGCAGGGACGGAAGCTGCCGGGGAACTGGTAAAGTGAAGCAATCCGACGGAGCCTTGCACGTGCGGCTAGGCCTCCTGATCGGGGGCTGGGTCCATCCCTGGAGAAATAGAGGGGAAAAAAAGAAGAAAAGAAGGGAAAAAGGGGGGAAAGTCAACGCAGAAGGAAAAACACACGTAGGAAGAAAGAAAAAAGAAAGAGAAAAGAAAAGAAGGGAAAAAGAAAAGGAAAGGAAAAAAGACTGTAAACTCCATAAACTTTCACATTTTGTCAATTTTTAGTGATATCTTTCCACTTTTGCGTGTTTTTATTTTATAATATGAATAACTAATTTTTATATTAGGGAAAGTAATACAGCCGACTTGTAATCATTTATTTTTTTTATTTAAAACTTTTGTGATTTATTTATTTATGTGTTTGTTTTATTATGAGTTTAATACATTAAATTATCTCATCAATAATTTGATGATTATGTGAGTCATTTACGAATTAAGATGTGAGTTTGAGATTTAGACCATATAATAAAATTCGGTAAATTAGTATAACATGTAGAGATATCTATATTAATTATTGCGGTCATAATATAAATTCTTAGAACTAGTATTTAGTTTAACTAAAATTGATTCACTTAGAGATATGTAATTGAATTAGTTAAATAGACTCAATGAGAACTCGAAAGTGGTAAATTGAATATAATAGAAAAATTTGATCGAACACTACATTAGGTTATGAATCTTGAATTAAGAATAAATGTGATCAATATATGAAATTATTTTTTCCTAATATTCATTACATATTTGAATTTTCAATTTTCCATTGCTTGCAATCTTTTTATATTTTCAATTTGTCAAAAGTAGTTAGAAAAAAATAATTACAACCATTGTAAATATTTACTTGATTTTTACAAAATGCAAGTTCGACCCTAACAACACATAGAAGGAGGGGGTGAATAGGTGTAATATGCGGAATTAAAATCTTGATAACTAATTAGCAACAAGTCACCAATTAATCATCTCTAGATGGTTAATCAGGCAGTCAATTTAATCCTAAATTTATAACACCTAGAGGGGGGGAGAATAGTTGTTAAATGCGGAAGTAAAATCTTATTAACTAATTAACAATAAGTCACCAATTAATTATCTCAAAATGGTTAATCATGCAGTCAATTTAATCTTAAGTTTAAATACCACAGATCATACATTCATAATATAAAGTAGTAAACGAACAACGATATGATCACGGAGAAACCCAACTGGAAAAAAGTCTGGGCGCTTTGCCAGTCAATTCACTATAAACGATTCAAGACTTACAGTCTACCAGACTAGACGACGACACGTACTATCTGATCTCCTGACTATAATTTGACAGCTCTACTGAATTCTGTGCTCCCATGCACCAATTCCAACAGCAATAACCAACGCTCTTCTGAAACTCCGCTATCCAGCAGCAGCCCTTAGTTTGGTAGAATCGCCTCCTGTAGATTACGAAGAACAACACATTCTTCACAGACTGGAACTCCAGTCGCCTTCCTCGATTTTCAGCACTTCTGACAGATATGTAGGAAGTATTGTTTTTGGTATTTGGATTTGGATATGATATTTTTCTCTTAGAAGATTTCACACAAGAGAAATGTTGAAAGTAATATTGTGGAGGATTCACTCTCTAGACTGTTTCTCTCAATAACCAATCTTGGAAAATTGTGCATGTAAGTTCTGTTATTTATATGTAGATCAAGAAACAAATTGGCTGGGCAAAAAGCCTTGAAATCAAAAAATAAAAATTTCTCAGACAGCACTGTTTCTCGAGCGAGGGCCCAGCGACAGTGGAGCGACAGCCCGTCGCTTGAGCGAAAGATGGGCGACAGTCTAGCCACAATGTTTCTACTTTTGTAGCTCGAGCCAACTCTTAACGACAGTCGAGCGAAAATCTGCGTCGTTTTCTTCTTTGTTCCAAACTCGAAACCCTAGACTTACTAACTAACTTTTGAACAAATTACACATTACTCTTTAAATTTTTACAACATATCCAATTAAGTCATTTTGTCCACAGAATTTGCCAATTACATAAATCAACTAAAACCTAACAAACTCCCCATTTGACGTTCTATGACAAAACAATAATCTAAGTCAGGACAGTAATCAAATAAAAACTACATACTCAAAAAATGACACAACCTACAACTAACAACTATCTTGAATGAAAAACTGCAGTACGTGTTTCCTGAAATAGACAACTTAAATATCAGTGTAAAATGTGTGGAAAACAGGATCAATAATAATTACAGTGCAAACAGTTCAATTGTAAGTGTCATTTATGCAACTGTAACTTAGAAATCATATTTTTCAGTTTTATTTCACGAGCTAATTTAAGACATAGTATCAACGAAACTCAATATACCACGAATACACATTGATACTACTAAAATATCAAATTTAATTTAGCAGAATTGAAATCAAAAGTTGTACATCAAGTAAGTAGCTAAAAATAAATCATATTCATCCTGTGAAAGTAAGAATATTTACTCCCAGTTAAAATATCTACTCCCTTTTTTGTCACGAAATAACAATGGATATAAATATAAATGCCAAAAATATGAATGTTCTGATGTAGAAACAGATATGCAAAATATAAGTATCTATGTATCTCCCCAACGATCCATCAGACATAAAATGTAAAACCCAAAGTCATTTTATATATATAAACAAATGATAACATCCAGATTTCTGAAAAGTAAATACATCATGTAAGCTCAAAACAAAATCTAGATGTCTACAGTCTACTTTCTGTTGGTACAAATGACCAAAAGAAAAACACTTATCAGTAACAATACAATGACATTAGACAATGCAGTCGTTAGCATGCATAAGTATATTCAATGAACAATAAACTTTCTCACATACACAGTTCAAGTAAAGCATGTAGTAAATTGTATAAGTGACCCATAAAGTGCTACTAATCTTCTGTAAGCAGGATTTCAAATCTTAAATTTGTGAGAAATAACATGTTAAACATCACAACCAATAAGTTTATTCCTCTACTAATGAAAGTCAAATATATAGAGCGCATTAGGACCTTTAAATAGTAGATCATTGAATATTGATTCTTTTTCTTTTCTCCCCCTAACTAATTGCATATATTTTTCACAACTTTGAAACTCATAATTATTTGTCCAATCTTAAGTGCAGATTCCCTTCCATTAAGCGACTAAAATGACCCATGTAGTAAGTTTTAGGTCGGTTAACCCAAGTCAGTTGACCAGAAGTACCAACTATGAGAAACCCTGCAAGCTTAATCGCTCAAGTTAAATAGACTTCAAAAGGGAGAATAAGATATTGAGTCTTTTGCATTATTTTATATAAATGGTAGCATGGATAAACTTGAGCATAGGTCTAATAAATAAGGTCAATTCAAATTCAAAGTCATCCTACTAACATGTGACTGTCATCTCAAATCTCGCACACACGATAGAGTCCCACTAACAAGATCATAGTGTGTGCAGTGCAAATGGTATATGAAGAAACATATACAAAGTATTCCATACAAAACTTATGGCAGGAGTGGAAAATATGTTACAACGCATCAAATAAACTCATGCTGGATCACAACAAACAAAATCAATCACAACAAACAAAATCAAGTGCAATGTATGGTAAGCTGAAGAGATAACATCTTAAAAAAAATTGTTTGTTTGTTTTTATTTGTTTTGTTTACATGTAAAGCATGAATGTACTAAGCACATACAATAAAGAGAAATGCATGTGTTTTCTACCTAGAAAGCAAATAAACAAATATGATGCATGCATAAATCAAAGTTACATACTGATAAAGCACGAACATGCACTAAAACACCAGTTCAGTGTAAAAAATGAATGTCCTTACCATGAAGAGCACGACCATATCCATGACCTTCGAGGTCGCTCCTCTTTACCCAAACTTTCTTAGAAGTAGAAGATGATTGAGTTAATCGAGTCATCATCTCAGTTAAGTGGCTATCTTGATTGGCAAGAAAGTCAACCTTACTAGTAAAATTCAGATTCTTACTTCTAGTCACTCAATTACCACACCTAGGTCTGGTGTATCCCAGAGCACCATAGTGGTGGCACGTGGAAATGAACCTAGGTCCAGACCTGCTCGGTGGTTGTAGCCGAAAAGTAGGACGACTTACCTCACGCTGTCTAGTAGGTGTCGATCCTATGGCATGTTTGCCTTGGGGTTTAAGATAAGCAACCTCACGAGCTTTGTTGGTGGTAGAAGTGAACGTGATCCTGAATGTACTAGTAGTAGTATCACGGTTATGAACATAACCCTGACCATGTCTGTCACCTGCAAGCTTATTCATCCCAAGTAGATTGTCCAACTTCTACGTACCACTCATGAATGATTGGAGTTGAGCATTGGATTTATCAAGATCAGATGTTAATGATTTAACTTTGATTTCCAAGTTTTCATTAACAAACTTCAACTTACTCTCCTTCTTGGTTGAGTCCTGAAGGTCACTTAACAATCTTTCACGTTCAAGCTTAAGCTCATTTTTTTCAGAACTGCTTTGTTGACCTTCTTAATTTTGAGACTTTCCTCAAACAATTCACGATAAGACTCGTGAATGTCCATCTTATCATCAGACTCATCATCAGATTGCACACTCTCATTCCCCTTTTCCCACTTCTCAACCTCACAGTCAGATTTGATTGCAGCAATCGAGGTGAAGGCCATGGATTTTTGTTCATCCTCACCACCAGGTGTCTCATCATGAGAACTGGTATCTGACTCCTCATCACTCATGGTTACAGCTAAAGCCTTAAGCCTTTCTTTATTCGAGCTCCTATTTAGATTAGGACATTCATTCCTAAAGTAACCAAATCCCTTGCACTCATGGCATTTGACAGATTGAGATTCAAATCGGGAGTCCTATATGTGTTTTTCTCACATCTACCTCTAGAGAATTTACTAGTAACCTCACTATTTCACTCCTGAGACTTTCTCCTATTCTTCATCACCTTCTGGAACTTTTTAACGAAATATACAATTTCGTCGACCTTAAGGGTCTCAGTGGACTCACTCTCAGCTTCTCTAACAGTGTTCATGACGATGGATTTAACTTTTTTAGGTTGTGAGACGGTGAGTTCATAAGTTTGAAGTGATCCTACGAGTTCCTCAATTTTAACAGCATTTAAATTCTTACTCTCTTCTATCGCAGTAACCTTGGGTCTGAACCTCTCGGACAGTGATCTAAGGACTTTTCTAACAATTTTTGACTCGGGGATACTCTCACCTAAATTAAAACTTGAATTGACTATGTCATTCAATTTAGTATAGAAACTATCAAACGTCTCATCATCATCTATCCTTATCTCTTCAAATCTAGTGGTCAACATCTGCAGTTTAAAGTTCTTAATAGTTTTAGTTCCTTCGTGTGTGATTTCTAAAATATCTCAAACTTTCTTAACTGTTTCACACATCGATACACGCCTAAACTCTTTAGCAGACACAGTCATGAACAGGGCATAAAGATCCTTACTGTTCCAATTACACTCATTCAAATTCGTTTTCGACCACCGTGAAATATCAGTGAGTGTAGCTACACCATCAACAGTAGTTGTAGACGGAGCTCACCCATTTTGAACACTTATCCAAATACGTTCATCCAAAGCCTTTCAAACTTTTCGGTATGCATAATTGCTACGTCGAAAAACGGAGGCACGGATAAAGAATGACTCATCTAGACTTAACGAATAAAGGTCAAGAATCGATTTAAGGTTCTGATGCCAATTGAAAAATGCAAGTTCAACCCTAACAACACCTAGAGGGAGGTGAATATGTGTAATATGCGGAATTAAAATGTTATTAACTAATTAGCAATAAGTCACCAATTAATTATCTCTAGATGGTTAATCATGCAGTCAATTTAATCCTAAGTTTAAATATCACAAATCATACATTCATAATATAAAGGAGTAAACGAACAACGGTATGATCATGTAGAAATTCAACTGGAAAAAACTCCGAACACTTTGCGAGTAAATCCACTATAAACAATTCAAGACTTACAGTCTACCAAACTAGACGACGACACGTACTATCTGATCTCCTGGTTGCAATTCGACAGCTTTCTTGAATTCTGTGCTCCCATTTACCAATTCCAGCTGCAATAACCAACGCTCTCCTGGAATTTCGCTATTCTGCAATGGCCCCTAGTTTGGTAGAATCGCCTCATGTAGATCACGAAGAACAACTCGTTCTTCACATACTAAAACTCCAGTCGCCTTTATCAATCTTTAGCACCTTTGACAGATATGTAGGAAGTATAATTTTTGATATTTGGATTTGGATCTGATTTTTTCTCTTAGAAGATCTCACACAAGATGAAGGTTGAAAGTAATAATGTGGATGATTCACTCTCTAGACTTTTTCTCTCAATAATCAACCTTGGACAACCGTGCATGTGAAATCTGTTATTTATATGTAGGTCAAGAAACAAATGGGTCGGGTAAAAAGCTTTGAAATCGCGAAATAAAAATTTTTCGGACAGTACTGTCATTCGAGTGAGGGCCCAAGGACAGTCGAGCGACAGCTTGTCACTCTAGCGAAGAAAAGGCGACAGTCTAGCGACAATGTTTCTGCTTTTGTAGCTCGAGTCAACCCTTAGCGACAGTCCAACGAAAATTTACGCCGTTTTCCTCCTTGTTCCAAACTCGAAACCCTGGATTTACTAATTAACTGTTGAACAAATTGCATATTACTCCTTGAACTTTTACAACCCATCCAATTAAGTCCTTTTGTCCAAAGAATTTGCCAATTACATAAATCAACTAAAACCTAACACTTTTGTCAAATAAGAGTTAGAAAAATTAGATTAAGTTCTAAGTATATTATTCATGGGAATCATAATTCGGATCCAAATGCCAACTATATTACTTATTACGATATCATACACTTGTAATATAAAAAACGCAACAGTAATTCACAAAATTTTTGGCTTTTTTATGTAAATTCAAAATTGGCTATAATTCTATTTGCATTCTTTTTATTTTTACTTCTGATGACTATTTAATTGTGACCATCAATTTGACTTGTGTCACCAAATTAACGTGAAACATATAAACGAAAATATATATTGAAAATTATAGGTTATGATTTATGAAAGTATATTACTGGCTACCACTTAAAAGCTTAGCCAAACATGCTCGAAAAAATGAAGTGCGTAATGTTGATGACGGTAACTAATAATTTACAAAAAAGAATGAGAAGAAAACAAATTTTCAAGTAGATCATGGTACCAAATTTTTGCTCTTTTTAAGGAAATTCAAGTCCTCAATTATCGGCGGAACAACCATCTCTGTTTTTTCAACCCTTCTCTTGGCCAATATATCCTAAGTTTCTAGAAAATAATGATATAGTCGTAGTATAAGAGTATAGGAAAATTGAAAGAAAAAAGTTTGGTATTTATAGGTGTTACAAATAAAATAGATTTTATAATAAATTAAAGCCACAATCCATTAGATTTTATCGTCGTAGTATAAGAGTATATGTTCATTTACTAATTATATATAATAGAGTTCAAAGATTAAACTATCAAAAATTTCACTTTGAATTTCGGACCTCAACATACTGCTGCTCATGGTGTTTCTCGATTAGTATTGGAAATGAACGGAGAAGTGGTGGACCGTGCGGCACCACATATTGGATCGCACCAGTGCGGCACGCAGCCGCTGAAAAGAATGAGAAGAAAACAAATTTTCAAGTAGATCATGGTACCAAATTTTTGCTCTTTTTAAGGAAATTCAAGTCCTCAATTATCGGCGGAACAACCATCTCTGTTTTTTCAACCCTTCTCTTGGCCAATATATCCTAAGTTTCTAGAAAATAATGATATAGTCGTAGTATAAGAGTATAGGAAAATTGAAAGAAAAAAGTTTGGTATTTATAGGTGTTACAAATAAAATAGATTTTATAATAAATTAAAGCCACAATCCATTAGATTTTATCGTCGTAGTATAAGAGTATATGTTCATTTACTAATTATATATAATAGAGTTCAAAGATTAAACTATCAAAAATTTCACTTTGAATTTCGGACCTCAACATCCGATCATGGTGTTTGACGACCCAGATTTTGTTATTATGATTAGCTAATACATTTCTTTGGTACAAAGAAGGGTATTTAATTACGTTAATGGTATTAATAGTTATTGAAGTTATTTTCTTATTGTGATAGTCAATCAAATTTTACTCTAATGGTCATTCAGTACAAGAATTAATATTAAATTTCATGGCACAATTAAGTATCCATGTATCAAAAAATTATATTATTTATTACTCCGAGTCAGAAAAATTGAAGAGCTGAGAATAGTGGATTAAACACGGTCAGATGAAAACATGCAACGCGACTTCAATTTTGGTCTGATTTTTAGCTTAAATCATATTGTAAATCCGTGTTTTTTAACTATGTGTTTTGTTAACTTGGCATAATCAATTAGTAACACGTGGGCACTTAATGGTGCCACGTAGAACTTAATATTAATTTTTACCGAGTGATCATTAATGTTATAGTTAAAAATTTAAGTATTGTTTATTGTAAGAAAATAAATCCAGTGACCATTGACGTTATTACTCACAACTTCAGTGATCATTAGCGTAGTTAATCCTATAAAGAAAGTAACTAATTTCATATATAGGCTAAGATTTAATGAATATGATATTTTATTCACTAATATATCAAAGGATAAAGGAAAGAAGGAGAACAAAGAAAAACGAATAAGTGTTGACTTGCTAAGTTTTTATATCAACTAGTAAAGTAATTATGAAGTGTGGACTAACATGTAGGGATGTAAGGAACTGATTAAAATGGAGAAGAATTTACTCAATCAATGAAGGAAAAAAAGAAGACAAGAAAAGGCTTTTGAATCATATCTTAATTAGGTAGAAGATTATGGTGAAGGAAAAAGTTGAAAGAATCAATGTTGATAGGAAGAAGAAAACAGTAGACTTTTTGTTTATTTTTGTCTCACAAGTCTGTGTTGACTTGACTTTAGTCGTGTTAAACAACGGGCTGGTGGCACAGGCCCAGTTGAACTAGTCCATTAAAATTGAATTTAAATCGACCCAATTTGAACCTGTCCATTCTTATATATTACATAAAAATAATTAAAAATGCACTTCTAAATTGGCCTTTTTATAATAGAGTTATCAAAAATTTCACCTTGAATGTCGGAGCTCATCATCCTGCTGCTCATGGTGTCCCACCCAAATATCGTTATTATGATTAGTTTGCATATAATACATTTCTTTGGTACTAAGAGAGGTACTTAATTATGTAAATGGCAAATAAAGTTTTGAGTAATTATGCTAATAGTTATTGAAGTTATTTTCTTATTGTGATAGCCAATCAAATACTGTCACACTAATAGACATTCGGCAAAAAAAAAATATAACATTAAATTTCATTGCACCACTAAGTACACCATATATCACAAAACAACATTATTTATTACTCCAAGTCAGCAAAATTGAAATTTAGAAATTGTGGATTAAACACGTTTAGATGAGAAAATGTAACGCGACTTCATGTTGGCCCGATTTTTAACTTAAATCATATTGTAAATATATGTTTTTTAACAATATTTTTTTAACTTGGCATAATAAATAAGGTCATTTAGTAACACATGGGCATTTAATGGTGCCACTAGAATTTAATATTATTTTTTATCGAGTGATAATTATTGTAACAATTAGAAACTTGAGTATTGTTTGTCGTAAGAAAATAACGCATTGCTTGAGCCCCATTTTTGGGTAAAATATAAGTTTGGAATAGTATTTTTAGAGAACGCGTCATTGAAAAATAATAAAAACTTTTATGTTTATGTGTAATATTATTTTATTGGATAATTAGCGTATAACGTCGTTATCTTTCTCTATTATTGTGAAAAGGTCCTTACATTTTATTTTTTGGCATTTTCATCTTTATTTTCACTTTTCGTTGCTCAAAATGTCATTTTCATCGATTTTCTCAATTAAAAACTGAGAATCGAAGAGTATACTCTTCTATTTAAATTTTTAAAAAAAAGGAAAAAGAAATAACTAATTACAACTATAATCCCAATTTTTAAAAA
>CAIGRB010074563.1:32311-73511 GCA_903798255.1 Fraxinus quadrangulata
AGAAGTAAATTTCACTCAAAACTTTTCTACATTGATTCTAAAAACCCTTGTTTCGTTCTTAAAACTTTTTTAATCGTGAAAAGAAGTCATGTGGTCCAGAAATTCTTTGAAGAATGTTTCAAATATAGAAGTTCTTCGGTCTCATTTGAGTTTCTTGCACTCTAAGACTAACTCGTGCATGAGTAAAAAGATTGATTAAAATTTTAGCGGTATTTAAAGATAAATTTCGAAATGGACATTTAATCAAATAGAATTGTATCAAAATACAAATAAATTCAGGTCAACTACACAATACAAACAGTAAATTTCGCATATTTTGATTATATCTATGGAAGTATTTTTTGTTTGGTAGTCAAAAGAAGACTCCCCATGGCCAGTGCTCAAATAATCCATTTGGGAATTTGTACCCAACTTGCAAGTCATTGATTAAGTCAATATTTTAGACAATTGTTAATTATTATTTTTTTAAATATATGATTTATCAACTGGTATTGTGAGGATTTCTACCACTTGTTGTGATACCAATCACCTAATTAAAATGTTGAAATTATATGACAAATAATAATGAAGTATATGATCAAGCAAAAGAATAAAAGAAGACAAGAATATGGTAGAGAAATTAGGAGATTTTATTGACCAAGAATAATGGAGAAAGAAAGAAAATTACAATGATCCTAAAAGCTAGTAATCATATATCTCACATCTTATAAATTGTAAAGAAAAGCCTAGTATTTATAGGCAACTATGTAGGGAACGTCCAAAACCCTAATAGGTGAGTTGTAGTTGAAGTAGAATGTCAAAAATGAGTTAAAACGCGAAAACGGGCTTGGGTTGGTAACACTATCCTTGAGCTACAGTCGGGTGACGCCACGTCGCTCGAGCGACGGGGTAGCGAGGGTCGGGAGACAGAGCCTCGGGTGAAAACTTGGAAATGTTGCTCGAGCGGCCAGCTAGCGAAAAAGCGGCGATTTTTCTTCTCGATCCATAATTTAACATATTCAAGTCTAATACAAATTCTAATTCCCAATGAGTTTCCAAAATAGAATTTCAATTTGACATAGGACTCCAATAGCATTCCAAACTTGAATTCTTCATGACATGCACTTCAATTAGAATTTTTCAATTACTTCAACAAAGGAATTCAGGTCACACCTAATACTTTTAAATTAACCAAAATTGGCTGTAACATACCCCAAGGCAAAATCAATACCAAATACTTTTACAGAAGCCCCTTGTTAAATTGTACACCTTCTATTCCACTTAAAGCATGCTCAACAAAATCAACATCCACATACCTTATTCCACTAGGTTCGTTTGTAGCAACTGAATATAATGACACCACATGTGATTGCGGTATAGCGACATTATCCATTTCATATGTCGTAAACAAGTCCTTATTATGACACCATGAAACAAACATGCTGAATCAAGAATCCAATCCTCCTCTGGTTTAGATTCGACGTCCGAAATAGCCAAGAGATCTCCATCAATGTTCTTCGCGAGGTCTGCTTCGTCTGAAGTATCTAAATTTCTACTTGCAGCCATCATTTCTTTATTCTGCAATTTGTATCAATCCTTCTTCAAGTGTCATTTCTTCTTGCAGTAGTTACAAATTTGATTACTAAACTTCAATTTCGATTTGCCCTTTCCAAAACTACCATGAGTAACAAGGCCAGCAATACTAAATGCTTCATCTTCTTTCTTGAATATAAAGCATCATATACCTCCTTTATGGTGTGAGTATCACGACTATATAAGATCGTGTCTTTAAATGAAGAGAACGAAACGGGCAACGAACATAATAGAATCAAGGCCAAATCTTCATCATCATACTCTACTACCTAGGGATGGCAAAAAAGCTCGCCGTCTCGGGTAGCTCGGGCTCGACCGGGAAAAAGCCCGAGTCGGGCCCACCGAGCTCCATTTTGGGGCACCGACTAGAGCCCGGGCCGGCCCGTGTGGTTCGACCGGCCCGTATTATTTTTATATATATAAAAATAGAGGCAGCAGCAGGCAGCTTACGGCAGGCAGCTTGCTGCCTATGCTCAGGCAGCTAGGTCAGCAAGCTGCCTACGCAGGCAGCGCAAGGAAAAAAAACCCGAGCCGGCCCGGCTCGAGCCGAGCCCGAGCTTTTTTTTCCGGCTCGACTTGGCTCGTCGACATAGCTACTACTCCCAGAGTTTCCAAATCAGGGACGATCTCTTTAAATACAGTCAAGTGATCTTTCAATGATCCTCCTTCTGTCATGCGACGAGAGTATAACCGCTACTTGAGATGCAATTAGCTTGTAAGACTCTTGGTCATACACAATTGCTCCAGTTTCAACCATAAAGCAACCACTGACCTGTCTTTTAGAACGTCCTGAAAATGGAATTTGATAGATAAATGTGAATGTGAGAAATTATCTTCTTATCCTTCCGTAATTTTTCCTCTGCGGTCAAAGTTGCTGACATCTTGTCAATTCCCAACAACGCATCATTCAAATCCAGTTGTGCGAGTACTGCACGCATCTTAACCTGCCATAGCAAAAATCTTGTACTCCTATCCAAAAGCGGAATGTCATACTTCATGGAAGCCATTACGAATAAAAATTTCGAACAAATCAAACACTGCGCTCTTGCGGAACTGTTGAACTTGGGGCTCTGATACCACTTGTGAGGATTGATACCACTTATTGTGATACCAATCACCGAATTGAGATATTGAAGTTATATGACAAATAATAATGAAGTATATGATCAAGTAAAAGAATAAAAGAAGATAATAATACGACAGGGGAATTAGGAGATTTTATTGACCAAGAATAATGGAGAAAGAAAGAAAATTACAATGATTCTAAAAGCTAGTAATCATATATCTCACACCTTATAAATTGTAAAGAAGAGCCTAGTATTTATAGGTAACTATGTAGGGGACGTCCAAAATCCTAATAAGTGAGTTGCAATTGAAGTATATAAAAAAAATATTTTGTTTATGTACATAATATTTTATTATGAGAATGTATGGTTGAAACTAAGTTTGAGAAAAAAAATTGTTTTAATGGTTGTCAAACGGGGGCTAATACTGCAATTTTTTGTCTAATTCATCTTTCCAAACTTGTCATGAGCTTGTTTGAGCCCCATTTTTTGTTAAGAATGTATTGCAATAGTAAATTGATAGAGAATCTGTGACTAAAAAATAAGAATTTTTTTTATGTTTGCATATAATATTAATATTATTTTAATGAAAAATGTGATGTTAAAAATAAATATAGAGGAAAATGTATTTTAAAAATAATAGAAATCAAATAAGGGCAAGTTGTCTTTCTGCGATCAGAATAATAGACGGCAACGAGGTAACTTGATTAAGATGCAATGTATGATATTCTTTTCCTGTTTGGCAACATAAAATCTATTGTCATATTAATATTAAAGTAAATGCAATTAATTTTGACAGAATTGGGAGGTGAAATCAGTAGAAAATGAAACTTATCTACAATATATAAAAAGGAAGGATTGTAGAGAAATTTTTGAATACAAATTTTACCTTTACATATATTTGGGTGGTTATACTGTCACTATAATTTTTACTTGCAACATCATATTTTAATTGCAGTTAAACTCCTTAATCTTTGATCATTCTAGCAATTATTTTTTTTAACTTTTTTCCGTCGAATTCTTATTTTCAATCTTCTAGTAATTAGTATATCTCTTCCTTGGTGATAACTTATATCAAAATATTTTATTTTCATGTTTTGAAATGAGGAAAAAATATCTTTTTGCACTTTTTATTTATTTATTTTTAAGAAGATGATATAAAAAATAAGTTATTTTATGCCATTTTTAACGGATTTTTGGACGTAAAACTAGTATCAAATACAAAATATATTAACTATATATAGAGTACATGTCAAATCCTACCAATAGTGTTATAGATGGAAAGAGCATCTCAAAATGTGTACAATAAAGAAACAGATTTTGGGCCGGACAGCAGTGGCGTCCAAGCTTGCTGTTAGCAAGCTGCAGAAGCAACACTCCGTTTCGCGCTCAGCCTTGAATCTCTGTTCCAAATCCCATTTTCACACCCAATAGGCGCCTAGGCATCCGAATTGGGCGTTTGGGCTCCCAATCTCTGCTCCTAAAGTCCCAAATTTATATTTTCACTTCTTCAAAACCTTCTTCAACCAAAACACCAATTATCAACAGAATTTGGATCACAATTGAACAAAAAGGAACAATCGAGAATGAACAAACTGAAAATAGAAGAGAGGTAGCTAGTCTCGTGCTCTCTTTGCATGACGATTTGAACCCACCCCAACCTCTATTAAAGTATAAGGGGAGTCATTACCATTTCATTTTGGGAAGCAGTGACAAATGTCCATAATGACTGAAAACCTTTCTAGGATTCAAAATATATGCTATCTTCTTCTTTTTTTTTTTTTTTTTGGGAGGCTGTCTGAATTACTGGTGCTAGATAGAGTCGGTGTAAGCACTGTAAATCATCTAGGACATGGAAAGATTTTGTATATCCACCGTGACTCCCGAGATAATGAACTTGGTTTTCATAAAATACCTGATGGCTTTGAAGCTAACTGGAGTTTCAGTGTTAATATTTGGGGAACTAGTCTATTTTACTGTGATGTGATGTGGAATGATTCAAATTGGCACCATTTTGTTTCGTATTCATGTTAACTTGATTTTGAAAGGTGTGCTACCAAATGTATGTGGATCATTGAGGAGGTTGGCCTTTTATATCGCTATAATCAGGAGACTGGGGATTTAGATTTTGTGCAAAAATTGAAGAAGTAATATATGTTCTTACATTAATTAATGCCCTTTAGCTTTGAATGTCATTGCATATAGATAGTAGTAGTGTTCTCAGTTGTTCAATACTGGTACTCAGAACTGTTAATATGGAAGAATCATTAACAGTTTCTCAAGATATGAAATTTTGGATCTTGTAATTATGAGTCATAACATAAGATAAATAGGAGAAAATATATATTGTTTTTTTTTTGTTTGGTACCCAGGTGTCCACCTGCGGCGACTAATCCTACGGTTTGCGATCCGGCCCCTCATCACACAGATCAGGTAAACCGCGGGATGTGCCCCAAACTAGTCAGGGTCCAAGAGCCCCCTTAACTGAACTGCCAAAGTGTCGAGCGAGTCAAACACATGTTGCACCTTACCTGAAAATATATATTGTTGAACCATATTATGTTAGTCTTTGATATGGACTAAAGAGTAATGATAAAATTTGATAGCTCCTACTTACTATTTAAAAGAAATAGTGCAGCATTAAGATGTTAAATTCGGAATTTGTGGCTGCTTCAAATAAGAATGAAGAGTTGAAAAATCAAATGCGGGAATTGACTTTAAATTTATCTCACATAATTCTTGTCATTTATAGGGTAGAGGATGAGAAGTGAACTTTCGAAGAAGATGAAATCTTTTCTAAGGAGTAATGATCGTTTGATTCTCCGCAAGTGAACGGGATCGTGAACAAGTAATAAAGTAGTGAATAGAGTGTCGAACCCACGAGAACTACGTATTTAATCGAGTTAAAATTTATTTCAACTTTAATCGAATAGCAAATATTTTTGTGATTTTTTATACTAATCCCTAAATATCAACTAAACTAATGAAAGCAAGTAAATATATTTTTCAAATATGTGAGATGTATTGCTAAGATGTCGAATTCCCCTTATTAATCCATTTTTAGTGTAACAATTAAAGTGACAATTTGAAATCATTCATGTTGGTCAATGTTCCTAATTTAATTGAAAGCCTCTCTCGATAGCGATCAAATCTATTCCCCTCATGTGACCTTTCTATCTCTCGATGAAAGATGCAAACATGATAAATGCATTAATAAGTACTAGAACACCTATTGAAACCATATAAAGCATAGAGGTATATCTCTATCCTCTATCGAACCTTATAATGTTTATTATATTGTGCTTAAACTCTATTGTCTCTCTCGATAACAATAAAATTCACTAACAATTCAATTGGTGATCAAACAATTGAAAAGAACGATAAAACAATAATAAACATCCACAAATCAAATCAAATCAAATTAAAGTCAAAATAATTAATTAAGAACTAAAAATATCATAACAAGGGTTCATCTCCTCCTAGCAATATATAAATTTAGCCTAACATATTGAAATTATAAGAAGTAATATTTAAGTGGAAAGATAAAACCCGGATTTTTGATAAATTGAGAAGATGAAGATGAATCTTGAAATCTTGAATCTCTTCAATGGTTTCTTGACGAATCTCCACTTGCGCCTTCACTTCTTTGCCCAAAAATCTGGTTTGAATCTTCACTTGATTGAATTCTTACAAATCCCTTTCAATCCTCTCACAAAAAATATGAATTTTCCTCCTTTAATGATAATAATTGATAAATATTGGAGTATAATATGTACATGAGAGCTCTCCAATATGTATTCTGCTGTTCTCTATTTGTAGGAGTCGAAAATTGGTTGAAAATCACGTCCAAATTGGTTTCCAAAAGAGTTCTAATCGAATAAGGAAAGTTGTCTTCGCGCGCGGATTTTTTGTCTCTACACAGCATTCAGTATTTTGGCCATAACTTTCTCTTCCGATATCCGATTGAAGCGATTCAAAGTGCGTTGGAAAGATAACTCAAAGGGCTACAACTTTACTAGAAATATAATTTTCCCAATTCGGACGTTTACTGTGCCAAAAATCGGTATCAATATTCGGCTAAAAATCTGGAATATAACTTGTGCGATTGGAATTTGATTTTGATTATATTCCATTCCCTTTAGAGTTCTAATTCCATCCAATTGTCTCCTAAAAATCTTCAAAGTATCTTCTTGTGGTCCGAATCAACCATTGAATTTACAATTTGGTCCTCAAACTTTGGATTCTGCCTTTTTTCACCAATTTTCGCTTATTTCTTTCAATTTCATGTTCAACCATTGAATTTTACCTATATAACATAAAATACAACAATTTAGGATATATTTTATCAAAAGAACTACCAAATATCGTTATTTTAGGCCCCGAATAAGTGTATAAAATACACTTATCAAGTAATAAAGGATAGAAGGGAGAAGAATATTGTCTGGGATTTTGTAACTAGAATTTTTGGAAGCTTGACTTTGTTAATATGATCCTATTTGATATAGATTTTTTTTGAGAACCAAGTTTTGTGAAAAAGTTTTTTTCCTTTTTTTTAATGTGTGGTTTAAAAAAAATTATGAATTCACGTGTTCAAAACTATTTTATGGGAAAATATGTGATTGAAAATGAGTTTGAGAATGTAGTGGGATGCAAAGCAAATGTAGCCGCGTTTGGTTTAGAAAAAAATAGATTTTTGAAAGATTTTGACAAAAGTTGATAAAATGTATAATTGAAATATTGATGAAGTATTGTGGTTCACATTTAGAAAATGAGTTTTAAGAAATGGGACCAAATAAGAACATAATGCAGAGAATATCAATTTTCGTCAACTTTTATCAAAACCTTTGTCAAATAACCCATTAATATAGTTGGATGCAAGCAAATATAGTACACAGAACAATATCCCACCATTTTTATCGATCTCAACTCTCTTGCAGATTATGATACTGCATACACTGAAAGAATCAGAATAGAATGGGAGAAGTCTTCAACTAGAAGAGTCAAAAATCAACTAAAATTTTATTGAAATGGTCTAAAATGATTACATAATATGATAAGTTTCCACTTTTAAATCCCTCAATCAGGATTATGATACTGCATGGGAGCATACAAGAATCTTTTACCTATGAAGATTACATGGTAAGATAAGTTTCCAGACCTCCTGAAGATTATGACACTGCATACATGGCTCGAATCAGAATAGCGTGGAAGAAATCTTGAACTAAAAGAGACCTAAAATCAACAAAAATTTTCCTGAAAACAAGAGTTAAGTCTTATTGGGTTTAATTTGATGAATCCTTATATTGTTCATTGTTAGATCTAATGGAAAATCTAATGCAGTTATGTCCTCGACAACTATTACGTGTTAGATTTAATTTTTGTTTATCCCTCTCTATACCGACAATTAGGATTTTATATTAGAAAATTTGGTAAATTTTAATGTTGCTGGTCTATTGCAACTCTTCTCCTTTTATCTAGACCGACTACAGAAAAGACAAGCGGAGTTCAAAATTTTGCTGATCTTGAATGACCTAAACAGCTTGTGTGGTAAGATAAGTTTAAAATACAGTACGAATTAAGATAGATGGTATTAGTTCGATTCCAAAGAATTGAAGTATTATTCCAATAATCTAAGTTTCTAGGATGTCCTCTTAAGACAACAAAGTACAATAAATCTTAATTATGCGAAGAAAGGTGGAAAAAGATTATTCTTGGTACTATTTTGGCTTATTTGGTTCTTGAAATATCAGCCATAATCAAGGGATTCTAAGAAAAGGAAAATATGCAAAGTAAGGCATATACTTTGGCGAAAATTCACAGTGTCCAATACTTCTACGAATTATAGTAGTATATGCCTTTACTGAATCATCAATTCATGCCACAAGGATTTAGGCATGGAGAAAATATGCTCCCTAATCCATTTAGAAATGAATTCTTTATTGATATGTACATTTCACCATTAATATAAGGGCATTTGCATGGAATCATAATCCAGAATCATATGCTTAGAATCATCTTTATATATTTTGGAAGTTTAATGTACACTATTTTAGTATTATACATGGCACTACAATATTGAACTGCCTAAACTGATTCTGCAGAAGCTTCTTTGCTTGCTTGCTTCTATGTAAAAAAATAATAATATATATATAAACGAATGGCTAAGTTTTTGCTCATATAGCTATATCACTTTGCTAAAGTTTTTGTACGAGGTTATATTTTAGGAAATAGATAGCAGTCGGTGTTAAAGATATTTGGTTATAGAAGGGGATGAAAGTAAAAGGGTTTTTCTTTCTTTGGAACAGGGACGGAGCGAGGAGAGTGGAGTTTTAGGGGGCAAATTTCACAAAATTTTAATTGTGGGAGCAATATTGAAAATTATTAGGATTTTTTCTTTTTTTTCGGAAAATCTTGTTTAAAATCTCGAAAAATCTGTTGCAAGATTTCAAGTGTGAAGACAACGGACCCCACTACCTCCATTGCAGATCCGCCCATGCTTTGGAATGTAAACGGAGTTTCGCCATGAAAGATAAACCATCAACTCAATCATGAAAGACTAGGATAAATGAAGCAAAAAGCGCTATATTTTGTATGTCCTGTTTGTTACAATATTTCATCATTGTAGTAAAACAATTTAATGTAAGATCAATTATTTTTAAAAAAAATAAGATACAATTAAAAAAAAAAAAAAACCTCAATTTATTTCTCCGTCATCAGTATTATCAAAACCGTATTTAGAATAATTTAACTTTTATAACGCAAATTCACCCCACTGTGTGGACATATGTCAAGTATGGAAATATGAAAGAAGTTGATGACTTGATAACAAGGAAGCCAATAACTATATTCGAGTAAACTGTTAAAAACAAATTTATTTTCAAAATAAAAAAATCACTTGGAAGTGAGAAAGATAATGTTAATTATCATTATGATAATGGAATATAGATAATGTGGTGATTTATGTGGAATAATGACATTAGACTTTCAAATTTTATGAGAGAGGGAAATATGAAGAATAATTAGTTGCCACTATCACCGATATTCTATGATGATGATGATAAATAGCATTACGAGTGAGAAATAATTTTACCTATGCACATGCCAACATTTAGCCCATGTTTGGTTTGGATTAAAATTTAATTAAAATCTCGAGTCAATGTAAACAATTAATTTTCACTGCACGTTTTATGATATTCACAACTTTCCAACCACATATTTCATCATTTTTTTATCAAAATCTACTAAAAATCTGATTTTAATCTCAACCAACTAGAGGCTTAAAGAGATTTATGCACGAATTGCCAGTAAAGATCATATTTTTACCCTCTCATTGGTGCAAAAAATATCTATGTTCCAAATCTCGGAATATTCTTATGAATATATATATATACCAATGAAGTAATTAGTGAATGGATGAAAGGGGAAAAATATATAGGTGGGGTAGCTTACGAGGGCACACCGAGGAAAAATTGGCATCCTAGTCATACCATGATTTTTAAAAATTGTCATTGGTTCTATGGACTAAAAGTCGTGGATTTCTTAGCCTCCTAGGTACCTTTTTCTTTTCTAGTAATTGAACTCTGTTATCTACCAAACTGACTGTTTTGTCAATTGAAAATAGTAACGAATAAGGTTCGAATAGTTAGGATAAAAGGTATTCGTATCTACCAACAGCCAACTCATCAAAATAATTAAAATCGTTATTAAAGTTTTTATATCAAATTAACGACCTAGACACAATTTGCACGTTGTTATTTTTTCACTCTTGTTAATTATGAAATTAATTGAGACACGAAAGTTTTGAACATAATATGTAAAGCACTCTTTAGAGGCATAGAATTGTCAAATTTCTTGGTCAAAATTCTTGATTGTAATACGTCTATGTGATATTCCAAGATCATAGTATGGAAAAACTCCATTCAAGCGAATTCTCCCTAGAACTGAAAATCATTTATTAAGTGGGCATCTAATGTGACCAAAAAAATATTATTAGTTGTTTTAATTAAGTCTTCAAACTTTCATGTAAGCTACTATTTGGTAACTTTGACATGGGCATTTAAAAATTAATATATTAAGAAACGGGAGAATTTAAGAACGACAAAATATTTTGGCTCGACATTTAGACAATCTTTGATAGGCATCGATCTCTTAAAAAAATGTGAAATTTGAGTGACTAGACTAATGAAACATGTTTTCGTCTCGAAATGAACTTTACAAGGTTGACAACAGACAAATTAGTTGTTGAACTACATCAAAAATTGACAGATGCAAAATTCTTATAGTAGAAATCATGCATTTAATTCAAAGAATTACAACTGTTTCGAGATTATACTGGTTTATACCCTGTGACAAGTACTGATTAAATGCTAATTAATAGCTTTTGTCCCTCTCAATACTTAAAACTGAAAGGTTACCCTACTTTCTCCAAATGCCATGCATGTACAATACATGAAACTGATTTCTTTCTTAATCCTCAATGGCACATGTATAACAGAGACATGATCGCATGTTATTCTTCGATTTCCAATTAACTCGGAACATATTCCATCTTAGCTCATTTTTGGTAAAGAATATTTAAACATTATTTTTCTTCAAACTCATTTTCAACTATACGTTCTTTCAATAAAATAATTTTAAATTGGACATGTAACTTTCGCTTTCTTTATAACCACACATCTATATCTATGGCTGGACAAAACTTCTGAATCTGATTGAACTGGACCCGAACCGAATTAAACGAACCAAGCGGTTCTTCTTAAGTTAAATACCCGAACGGGTATCTAAATCGAGACCAACGAGTTTGGTTCGGTTCTCGGTTCTAGATTAAGAACCGAAAAATCGAATAAGAATCGAATCTCCCTGATTTTTTTAATATTTTATTTTAAATAAGTCAAATTATTTTATTTTTAAAAATAAATTATTAGCTAATTAATTTAGTCAAAACCCAAAATATGATTTTACCATTTCTAATTTTCAGTCAAACCTAATTTAATCAAATTGACATAAGAGTTGAAATTGAATATATAACGAACGGTTCCATAATTAAATTTAAACCCGACGGTTCCATTAACTAAATACCTGAAAATTTCGGGTTAGAACCGAACCAAATCGGATCATGTCCATCCCTATCTACATCAAACAAGCCCTAAGTATAACCTTAGAGGGTGTTTGACGGGAATTAAAATTAGATTTTTAGTAGATTGTGATAAAAAATTTTGAAATGTGGGTCCCATGAAAGATATGATTAATATTGATTGTTTGACTTTGATTTAAATTAAAATCAAATTTTAATCCGGCCCAAATATGCCCTTAGTATGTGTCTTATCCTGTACCATACGAGCTCGACAGGCTAAAAAAAATATGTGTATGAAATAATTGTGTTTGTTTAGTCTACAATTCACCTTAATAAAGAGGGAATATTACGTGCGTATTAGGAAAGAGGGAGAAGAAAACAATTCGCGAATCTTTGAGTCATCCATCAAAGATGGCGCTTTCAGTTTTCCACATTTGTAACATCATGAGAGAGAGAGAGAGAGAGAGAGAGAGAGAGAGAGAGAGGGTGTGAGATTTTCTCATATAAACATTTTTCATCATAGTGAATTATTGCGGCAGCAGAAGATGACGTAATCTTACATTGCGATGAACCTCTATTACATATCTTTATTTCCTTTTGCAATTGATTGCTCTCAGTGGAATATTAGAATCGGTCTTTCTAATTCTCAATAAAAACTTAATTTATAATTTGCTCTTTTGAAGATAAACAATTAAACTAAGAGAAATTACTATGCTCAAATCACCACATTTATTGAAGACGCCAACCTAGAATCATTGTATGGATGTGTGATTATTATCAAGCTTTCATATTGTATAATTTCTTGAGAGAATGCACCCTAAAATTTTACCATTCCCATAACATAAAACAATCGAAACATTCTCTTTTGACATACGCAAGCTCCTTGTTTCGATTTTTGCATCCACAATAAAATTATTTTGAACAACAAGTCGACTATATGATTTCTCATATTCTTTACGTAACAACATCCCGCAATAAATAAACAATCAACTAATGTCTAAGATGGTGAACTAACCTATCGTCCTAGATGCCTCTCTCCAACTTTTTTCTTGTAGATGACACGTGTTAGAATGATGCAATTTGAAACAAATTGAACTTAAATGATCCAATTTAAGTTTTACTACAAGTTCAGTGTCCACCCCCAAAATTTACCCTATTTACAAAATCCAACTTAGGAGTGCAAATACCTTGACATCCCCCTCCTCCCGGAATAGGGGCACGGATTCGGCCCATGGGGGATAGGACGGTGATGGGAATATGATCCCGAACCCATCCCAACTTTTATTTTTTATTTTTAAAGTTCAAATCGTATTTAAAAATGTCGAAAACAGTATTAAAATAAACCATGTAAACGAGTTGATAAACATATATATATTTTAATCATATCCTGCCTTGCTTCCCAAAAATCTCCAGCGGGATGGAAGACGAGGGAGGCAAACCAACCCCATCCCNAGAAGGACCTCAAGAAAATCCATCTCCTCAATAATGAGAATACAGAAAACCAAAAACAAACTAATTCTTTTTCCAGTACACTAGTTTCCTACATAAACAAGTACACTTCTCTTGGCCCTAGGCAAAGAGAACACAAAGTCATTCAAGTAAGCTTTTTTTTTTTTTATCGATATGTGCTTTTTGATCGCAATGTGTCACATAAAAAATCTGTCACATGGAATCCATTATATTGACATTGAGTTTATTGAATTTCTTGTAATTTTTCTTGCAGGTTCATCAGAAGCTTGCAGCATCGGCTAGTAAGGAAGATACGTATGAAACGGAGCTGCTTGAGCAATTTGCTGATACAGATGCTGCTATCGAGTTTTTTGCGTGTCTTGATCTTCAACTCAACAAAGTGAATCAATTTTTCAGAACAAAAGAGAAGGAGTTTCTCGAAAGGGGTGACTCGTTGAAGAAACAAATGGAGATTCTCATTGAGCTTAAAACTGTGGTGAAGCAACAACGCGCTAAAGGACCTTTTCAGGACTCGATATCGGGCATCATATCATGGGGTAAAAAACAAATATCCTCTTTTTCTATTGTGAAATACTAAACAGACATTCTGCCTAAATAATTCATCTTGCTGCATGTTTGGTTCGTTGGATTCAACAATGATGGACAAGATTGTCTTTATTTGCGCATCAAATGTGCCCTTACTGTTTTGTTCATTAACAACCAAAGTATGAATAAGTAGTTTTTCTCTCTTACAACGAAAATAGAGCTAAGATATGCTTGTGTTTATTATTACCTTAACGTTAAATGAGTGCTATAATATAATTCTCGGATTTTTTGTTAAAAAGTAACAAAGTTCTTGTTCATCTAGCAAGGTGTCATAACGTTATGTATCCTTCTCAACTCCATTTTACATAGCAAATGCAATTTCTCAACTTTCAGGAAAATTAAAAGAACTATCTCTGAATCATGGCATTTTCATGTTTCTTTGAAGTTCATTTACTTCTGTTTTTAACAAAAATTCCGTCTGGTTGTTTCTATTTGGCCATAGATGAAGAGTCGGTTAAGGACAGGACAGAACAAGAACAGGGGCCGGAGAACCCAACCGACGAATTGGACAAAAATGATATGCAATGCACAGAGTGTCCAACATCTGGTGAACTGGGAAAGTCAATGAGGATGAAAAAAGAGGATGGGAAATTTAGGTCCCTTTCGGGTCAAATCATTAATTACCAAGGGAAGAACTTAAGAATTCACATTCCTATGACAAATCCAACCAGAACATTTTCATCTATCACTTATTTACTGTGGGATGACTTGGTAAATCAGTCCTCCAAGAAATGTGGTTCGGATGAAAATAAATTGCATATTAATGAAACAAAGCTACATCATGCGGAAAAAATGATTAGAGGAGCATTTATTGAGCTTTACAAAGGATTAGGCTACCTCAAAACATACAGGTATGAACATTGACAAGTCAGTAATTTTTTTTTAATTATATTTGGAATATCGTTTTTTTTTCCTGTTAAAAGCATCACAAAATATTTTTTGTAAAATATCAGGCACTTGAACGTGCTTGCTTTTGTAAAGATTATGAAGAAATTTGACAAAGTAAGTATATGTTATTAACTTTTTAGTTTTGTGGACACTCATCTTTTTCCTTTTTCTTTCATCGTGGCCAACAGACTTTGTGTATTTTCAGGTGACTAACAAACAAGTTCTTCCCATTTACATAAGAGTGGTTGAGAGCTCCTACTTCAACAGTTCAGACAAGGTAAGCCACAAATCCGAAAAAGATAGAATACAATACACACACACACAAAAAAAAAAAACCTCGTTCTCGATATATTTGGGATCGGCTATATAAATCCTTTTCTCGACTCCGCTCAGTTCAAAAACGTAAGAATCTTTAGTAAAATCCTTAGAAAAATATCTCATGAGCACAAAACAAAGTAACATTGATTGGAAGATGATTGGATGTGGGGTATCAAGTATCCCATCATCATTTTATTCTTAGACAATTTCAAGTGGTGATTGATCAGACTGTATAGGGCCTCTCTCTTAAGAAGTGGTAGATTTCCATTTATCTACCCAAGATTTTCTTGTCTCTCACAATAAAAATTTTCAAAAACCTAATTAGTTTAAGCAATGACAGGCTTTGAAGTTAGCAGATGACGTTGAGGAGCTTTTCATCGAACATTTTGCTGAAGATGACAGAAGAAAGGCCATGAAATACCTTAAACCGACGCAGCGTAAAGAATCACACACCGTCACATTTTTCATTGGTGAGTTTTTTGCAATCAAATCCAAATGTGCATTGTTGCAAGTTGCCAAAAAGAAGAAAATATTGAAAAAAATATTTACACAACCGGTTTCTATTCAAGTACTGTACTAGTGGACATTCTTGATCAGCTGTTTTTCACTTAATGATCAGATAATACAAAATAAAGATCAAAAAACAAAAGGGTCCACAGGAAAAGCCTGATAACCTTGAATCGGCCACTAAATTATGGCAAAAAGGGTCAAATATGGTCCACTTTTTGGAAGTGGACTATAAAGAAAGGCCCATATCTCAAACTGTAAAGAACCTAAATATTTAAAAAAAATAAAAAATAAAGGGGGCTCTTCTTTGTCTCCAAGGTGTGGTGCCTTGCTGTGTAAGCAGTAGACTGTAATGAGAAATGTACTAATGTTGAGCCTGTGATTAACATATTAGAGAGACAAGCATACCATGAATTCTAGTACATATTCCTTGATGTGATGTCAATCACATATAAAAGTTTAATGCAAGGCCTACTACATAACCGTCTGACTATACCCTGTGTCTTTGCCTAGTGACCACGGGTTCAAGTCTCATTTTTGGCCCTCCAGAAAAGAGAGGCAAAAAATAAGTAAAGAAGTATCCACCAATCCAACATATCGTCAAGAAGTTCTAATGTTGCTCATAAAAATTGTGATGATACGGATGTATTACAATATATTCCTCTGTTACTAAATAAAATTATTATACAGCATAATATTGCAAGAGATTCCACTGATCCCGTGTCTTTTTCGTGTTAATAATCAGGCTTATTTGCTGGAAGTTTCCTTGCGCTTTTAGTTGGATATGTCATCATGGCTCATATTACAGGGATGTATAGACCTAAATCAAATACAGTTTACATGGAAACAGTCTACCCTGTCCTTAGGCAAGTGCTTAATTTTTGTATATACTCATATTTGACGATTGATAAAAGTTTCTACAGCTGCTAAATGGAATTTTCGTCTTTAATTTTTTGCAGCATGTTTAGCCTACTATTTCTACATTTCTTTCTATACGGATGCAATATTTTTATGTGGCAAAAGACTAGAATAAACTATAGCTTCATATTTGAGCTGTCTCCAACAAAAGAACTAAAGTACAGAGATGTGTTCTTGATTTGTACCACATCAATGACTGCTGTAGTCGGGATCTTGTTCGTTCATCTATCCCTCGTATCAAAAGGATACTCTTATGCTCAAGTTCGAATCATCCCTGGCCTTCTTTTCCTGGTAATTTTTTGATATTACAGTTCTTAAGTAAAAGTAGAACAAATATTAAATATGTTAATTTTCTTAGAAATTAAAAGGACAGACAAATTGTTTCACAGGTTTTTCTACTAGTCTTGGTGTGCCCCTTCAACATTATCTACAAATCAAGTCGTTTTCGTTTCCTTTCCGTAATACGGAACATTATCTTATCTCCCTTGTATAAGGTCGTAATGCTCGACTTTTTCATGGCTGATCAACTTTGTAGCCAGGTATTTAGTGCATTAATTGAATGATATTTCAAATACTATGAATTCTTACATTCTAAACACTTGGTAACTAATCTTTAGTATATGTTTCTACTATATATCAGGTACCAATGCTAAGGAATCTAGAATACGTAGCATGCTACTACATAACTGGGAGCTACAAAACTCAGGATTATGGATACTGTATGAGGACCACATATTATAGGGACCTTGCTTATGCAGTTTCCTTTTTACCTTACTACTGGAGGGCTATGCAGGTTTAGCATTGATTTTTTCCCTCTCGCGGATTAATTTTATATTTTTTATATAAATTTATCCGTAAATTTTGATTTTTTTTTTTTTTTACAGTGTGCACGTCGATGGTTTGACGAAGGGCATAAAAGCCACCTTGTCAACCTCGGAAAATACGTGTCTGCCATGCTGGCAGCAGGAACTAAAGTAGCATACGAGAAAGAAAAAAGTGTGGGATGGCTTTGCCTAGTTGTAGTCATGTCAAGTGCTGCAACTTTGTATCAACTATATTGGGACTTCGTAAAGGACTGGGGTTTGCTCCAGTTTCATTCCAAGAATCCATGGCTAAGAGATGAACTAATGCTTCAGAAAAAGTTCATATACTATTTCTCCATGGTATAAATGCCCCTCTCCTCTGATTCTTCCCTTCGATTATAGGCATTTGAGCCTTAATTCATAACACCTACCCAATTGTCTTTATACTTACAGGACTAAAAGAACATCAATACAAGTATACAGATCATCAATAAGACATGAAAACCATTAACTTTTTAGGAAATTCTTCATTTTTCAATGACCTTGAACAAATATGCTACTTTGTGCAGGGGTTGAACTTTATTCTCAGGCTAGCATGGTTGCAAACAGTTTTTCCCTACAATTTTGGAAGTGTAGACTACAGAGTAACTGGACTATTTTTAGCAGCACTTGAAGTTGTTAGAAGAGGGCAATGGAATTTTTACAGGTAAAAACGGGTCTTCAAGTGCACGGTTTCCATAAATGAGGATGTCAAATAGACTTAAACTCGGGACTTCCATTTGGCACCATCCCGGTACTCAAACGTAAATAATTGTATATATTATTTTACAGGTTAGAGAATGAGCATCTAAATAATGCTGGAAAATTCAGAGCTGTAAAGACAATACCACTTCCTTTTCATGAAGTGGATGATCAAGATTGAGGCCAATCTGCTAACAGAATATTAGCTAGGATTATGCAACTTATTACTCTGTTATTCAAAGATGAAATGGAATGCCCATTGTACAAGTTGATGTTCAAAATGTCAACTTGCTTTTTGTCATGTTCTCTGGATTATTCACTTCAGCTAAATAATTTATACTTGTATACAGAGAACTTTGCCTCTTGGTTGATGGGATGAAAAGGAATCAAAATAGTTAACTGGTCTTTTCTTCCTACAAGAAAAACGAACTCAAAACATACTGTTTGGTGGGGATTAAAATGAGATGTTTAGTAAATTTTGAAAGAAGTTGATGAATTGTGTGATTGAAAAGTTGTGAACCCCATGTGATTGAAATTAATGGTTGACTTTAACTTAAATAGGGGTATAGGAAATTCACGGCTGCCAAAACTTGGACTAATGAAGAACGGCAAAAAAAAATTGAATGTCATGATTTTGTGTAATATTGGACATGCATCAAGTTTAACGACGAAGCTTTCAATTTTATTTCGAGGCTTGAATGTATTTTTGGAAAAATATTTTGTTGAGAACATATATTTGTCGAAAGATGCACAAGAAACCCAAAATGCAAAGAAAAATTGATGGAGACACTTTTATAGAGAGAAAATGTGTCAACTACTTTTCGTTTTGTAAATAATATCTAATTTTAATTCATTCAATTTTATTTTTTTTTTTGTCGTTGTTCTAAAAATACCATTATCTTTTCAAAACAAGTTCACTTTTTTTTTTNAATAATATCTAATTTTAATTCATTCATTTTTTTTTTGTCGTTGTTCTAAAAATACCATTATCTCATATTTAAAGAGTTTATTGGAGATGCTCTTAGAGTATGATAAAAAAAAATCATGGAAAATATTTTCTAATTTTTGATGATGTGATCATATTTTTCTCAAAAATAAAGAAAACATTTTTGTAGGGAGATGTGGTTTTTATTTTTCGGATAATTCACCATCTATTCTTCTCTCTTATCTATTCACCAATAAAAATTGACAAGTATAATATTTTCTAAATTGAAAACTAAATCAATCAAATATTATTAATTACTAATTTCTATACCAATAAGTATTATGCAATTAATTTATTTTCTTTCCATACAAATTTCTGCAATCAAACTCACTCTGATTGTTCATTTGAACCAAACACACACTGAATTAGTTTGTAGCCCAAGATAGATGGAAATTCAAATTAGTATAAATCAAAGTCAACAAATAATTTTAACAAACACATTTCAAGAGGCTCACAACTTCTCAACCTCACATTTCTCCATTTTTTTAAATCAAAAATACACTAAAAATCTAATTTTTAATCCTCATCAAACATGCATTATATTTCCTAAATTAAAATTAAGCTAGAATTGTTTAACTGGCTGACATGGTTAATTTTTGAGATTAAAAAATGAAACAAATGCTAGGAACAAGAACAACAAATAAATTTTAATATATGACACTGAATAAAAAGTCCTTGTTTCTAATAATAGAAAAAAATAAAGGTTCAGCTTAAGACTACATCGTTTGACCTAACTACAAATTAGCCGGAAACCAAATTGAAAATAAGCACATGCAAGAAGTTATATGCATCATCGGGTTCTAAAAAGACAAGAATGAAATTTCTTAATTCAGCTTGCACCAAGCTTGAATTCCTTCACCGTTTGCAATCTTCAAAGGCCCCAAATCAATTGCCATGTGGTTTTCTCTATCTCTAATTCGTCAAACTCTATGAATGATAGAAAAAGTCCTATTTATAGTTTTCTAATAAGCCCTAAAAATCACACCAAAATAATATCCAAATATCACTCAATTTGTAGAATTCAAGTCGCAAATGAACTCCACAATCCTCGATCAACGAGCGCCAATAAATGTGAGAGGCCGTCAATGACATACAATGTCTACAAAATTCGTTAAGTATTGTCTCGTGGCCATCCAACATGCATGTTATACAGTGTCTACAGCTCTACGATGTTGATAGGCTTCAAACAGGGACGACCCTGACCCAAAACAACCTAGGCCATTGCTTTGAGCCTCAATTTCTTGAGGAACCTCAAAAAATTAAAAGTCCAAATATTCGACAAAAAAAATCCTTTCTTTTTTTAGTTGGGTTATTTATTCCATTTAAAAGACACGACTAAATAACATGATGGACTAAATGAAAAGTCAAAAACACTTGGATACTTACATCCTTAATGAGTTTAATTGGTTTTTTTTTTAAAGAAAAATAATAACCTTCCATAGTTTTTTAGTAAGTTTATAATTTTTTAAAAAAGTTAAAAATTAAATCTTATGAAAATTAAAAACAAGTTATTTATTTTAAAATGGCTCATTTAATTTTTCAAAAATAATATAAAAAATTATTTTGAATAGAACATGAATGATACTAAAGAGATCAATATGCTCATAGAAAATTATATTTAAGAGTTTCGTAATAATTTATCGCCTAGGGTCTCAAATATTTTAGGACCGGCCTTGGCTTCAAACAAACTTCATCGATGATTGCCCAACGGACACTCTATAAGCCATTTTCTAATTTCTTCTCCCGACTCTCACATTTCAATGTCAACTACGCATTGAATCTAATACACACGATAACGTGCAAAACAATAGCAATGTGAATTAAAAAATGTTCGGATGCACAAGATTAAGGCTCAAAAAGTGTAAAAATTAGTCTTTTCACATTCTCGATAATCGACATTCAAATGCACAAGTTCAATGCCCAACAACAACTAGACAAGTGGTAAAACTTAGGGAAAAAATGCACAATTTAACCAAGGATAGTTATATTCACACTGCATTTTCCACAAACAATAAATACTATGTCCTCTTCGGTCCTGGGAAAGGCTCCAAGTGCACGTTCGAATTCAGGGTTTTCACAACCAAGCAAGCCACTTCTCCTTGAGGCTGGCGCCTTCCTAAAGTCCTACGGACCAATGCCTGCTGATTCATTTGGGAGAACCGATTCATAGATATGTCGGTCATATAATAATAATAATAGTAATATTCTTATTTTGTTTGGCTTAAGTGAGTGTCTTTGTTAAAAAGAGAGTTGGAATTGAATTTTAAGAGACTGCCTAAGAGAATCTCAAGTTGGAAAAGAAAATTATCGTGAATTCACCGGATGTTTCCTTAAGTGACTTCTTTCCTGCATCAATCACCCTACCTGTCGATGAAAAAATGGGACTTGAGAAGACCACCAACTAGCCCCTTCTCGTGCATTCGTGCTTGCTATGAAAGTGATCTTCGCAATCAAGAGATGGGGCATTCATAAGGTGGGCAGGGCTATTCCTTACTCCGGCGAACCTGTACTGTCTACTATGTAGCCAAAACAATCAAACCAAACAATTGAATCCGAATCAGTTCAAGTCTTGTCTTTGCTCAGTCGCCTCAGCTACAAGTATTCCTCTATGTTACACGACATTTTTAATTGTATTAAAAGTTCCCAACCATTATTCATTATCATATTTATTTTTCGTATTTTTTTACCTCACATTCATATTCTTGACTTTTCATTAATAAGCATTTACAGTCCTTAGTCATAAACTTTGTCAAAAAATTATGTTAGCATACTTTAAAACAAATCACAATTTTGTTTTTGTTTACAAAAAGCAAAAATCTTTTTACTCTCTCTCAATATAATTTTTGGACAAAAAACATTATAAAATAAAAAAATATGCTAATTAATGAAAGAATGAAAAAAAGACTATTATAATAAAAATAAAAAAAGATATAAAGCCCCTATTCGATTCTCATTATTTTCAAACTCTTTTTTCTATGTGATAATTTTCAACCACACATTCACACAATAAAATATTATGTACGTAAATCTAAAAAAATTTCATTACTTTTTAACCACATATTTTCCTAAAACACTATTCAAATTAAAAAATAAAATAAAAATGGGCATCAAACATTGGCAAAGTATGACATTAAATAAAAATTTAAACATTTTAAAATTTTAATCTATTATATATTAAATATCACATCAAGCGAAATTTATTTTTTGGACAATTATAACCCTAATATAATTTAATTATTTCAATAATAACTTAATTATTTTAATAATAACTTATTTTTTATTTTTCAATATGTATTTAATTTAAAAAGTGTAATAAATACTACAAATTTTTTGTTCATTATTAATTATCAATTAATTAACATTAACATTCATTTAATTAATATTTATTAAAATTTCATATTCACATTCACTTCTATATTCTTATTAATTATCAATTAAAGAACATTCACATTCATTTAATTAATATTAATTAGAATTTCACGTTCAAGAATATAGTTTACTATTCAAGTTTGTGTATGTTAATTAACATCTAATTTTACTTAATTAGAAATTAAATTATATTCATTTAATATAAATAATTGAACATTCATTGTTACGTATATATTTCTTGATATTAATTTTAAATTAATTAACATTTACATTAATTCATGTATCCTATTTGTCATTCATTTTCATTTATGTATTTAGTTGTAATTCTACTACTCACATTTAAATATGTATTTCACTATTTACGTACTTGTATAATAATTAACATTTATTCTCAAGAGATTAAGTTTTTTCATATTTAGATCAAAATGATAAATAAATGATCAAATATTTCTTTTATAATATTTATAAAGTATTTCAAAGCACTTATTATCATTTAGGTGTGTGCATATCTGGCCTGGTCAACGAGGACTTTTCAAATGTCTTGCTGGGCTGCTAATTGACAAAACGACACCTACTAATAGACGAAAGGCCCATTACAATATTTTCGCAAGAGGAACGAAATCAACTTAGGGCAAGATATCGGCAGTGATCGAATCCCAAATCTCGAATTCATTTCCACATACGATAAATCCTAGACTTGTCCTTCAAGGTATGTGATTTATTTTTGGACTGGAATAACTGTTAGTGTTTGCTGTACGTGTATCTAGTCCACGAATATCTTCAACTTTTTTTTTTAGATTTCATGTGCAGAAAATTTGCTGTATTTTCGGTTAATTTTTTTCTGATTTATCTGAAATATGACTAAAACAACGATCTTGGAAAAAAAAAAAAAGACACTTGCATAACTTTCTCAGCATAATTTGGGTAATGTTAACGGGATACTACTTTGTTGGGATAGAATTACCAAGGAGTTGGATTCTGTATTTGTTTTGAATAATAGGTCAGCTCTAGTGTGACCTTTTCTAAGGGCTTGATAGGTGGGAAAACAGGAGACAATGTCTATCTGTTTTTCTTTTCTTATGTTGCGGGGGGTTTGCAATGGTATTGCTTGTGCACTAAGTTTTATCTCTTGACGGAGGACTGAGCTTATTTGTGGGCCAGTGCTGAATGCTGACTGGTCTGTTGCGTTTTGATGTGAAAAATCTTCATCCACGATTATTGCTAGTCATATTCTTAATGAAACTGGATTTCTATTTCCTTGTATAATTGATGCTTTTTTTTTTGTTTTAATTTCTATAATATAGAAATTAAGAATGTCTTCCTGTGTGGATAAATTTTACATTTTTAGATTTGACTTCAGTCAAGATAACTGGAAACTGTATAACCACTAAAGATATGTTCACATAGTAGCTCTGTAATTCTTCTGGGGCTTTTAAAGAGAAATATAATTCTTTATGCACTTCTGTTACTTCGAGGACCTCTTCAAAATTTGTTAGTGAAACTCAATTACAGTTTTCTTTTCCCAATAAAATTACGTATGGCTTCGTACTGGTTTCTTGCTACTATGGGGTTGATTGCATGAGTCCCCTTTTTTGCTTCATTAACTAAGTAAAGGCATCTGCTGACTATGTTACTTCTTCTTATTTAATGACACTTGCTATTTTCTATTCTGTCAATATTGATGGTAAGTTAGCAATCGTAGTTCTTCTGGTGTATTCATTTTCCTCGATGCTCCCCAAATGCCAAATGTATGTGTGTGCAAATGCGCGCATTATTTTGGTTCTATATTGTTGTGCCTATCCATGCTGCATACATATGTGTGGTTGTGTATGCTTGTGTGATAGTCAAATATATAGATATACTAATGTCTACCCTAGCACATTTTTGCTATATCTATGATTGCATATCTTATCCAAATAATTTGTTAGGGATTTCCATTTTGTGATAATTGCTGCAGCGCCATTTTTGGGCTGTATATGAGTGCCATCTCATTGATCATGGTTAAGCTCTGTTTAGGAATCTTTAGTAGATTACATTTTTTTAAAGTAGATTTGAGACTGTCAGCAAAAATTGCCTTGTTAACCATTTTGTGTGAATTTACGGTCAGCTTGAAATCTTCAAACTAGGTTTGGATCAGGTCTGTTCAATTTTTTCTTGGTTCGTGCTAAAACGGATATCGAATCAGCCTGATTCTACAGTGGAAGTTTTTATTAATTGTTTTCGAGAACTTGGTAAAGTTGTTAGAGCAATTATGTGTATTAGGCCTTCAAATCCTTTTTTATGGCTAATGGTGCTAGAGAGTTGCAGATTCCGTTTCAAAACAACACATTTTTAGAGCAAAGTGTAGCTTGATTTTTAGAGCAAAGTGGTGCTAGAGTGTTTGTTTGATGGAACTTTGCTATCACTGGTCTTAACCTTACATTTCAAGAGACCAGTACTTTTATCGACTTTTCAACCTCACATTGCATCATCTTTTATTAAAATCCGCTAAAACTTTTATCAAAAGCTTTGTCAAACAATCTCTTAGTTATTATCAGGATCTTGTGGCCTGATTATCCAGGTTTCGGATGCGGACTAAATGTGGGCCATATCTATCTGGGACATACGTGTCATAAATAAAACTGATTTTGCAGTTTACTGAACTTTGCTGATCTCACAGATCTTTTTTTTTTTTTTGGATAAATTGACGAAAATCTAGTTAGGTTCCATTTCAGTGCAACTCTCCTTTAGAATATTGTGAACCTAAATTAAAGCCATATCAGGATGCATGAGGCTGGATTATCAGGTTTAGGAGTGTTGTTAAACATGACCCTCATCTATGTGGGGTCATACTTTATCATCTGTAAACCTGATTTTGCAAGCCAAACACTGTCAAAGAGACTGACCCCCATTTTCGGAACTGTAGATTGTTTTTTGTTTGGACTCACGAAAAAGACTCATGTAGCAAAAAGATTTGGCCCCAACACTTGCACACAGATGACTATAAATTGCTTTGCTTTTAATGTTTAAAAAGGTGTAACTGGATACCGAGACACATTTCCTTCATAAGGCGCGGTGTAAACTTCAATATAAACAAAAAGAATGTAAAAATTATTAAAGTGCAAAATAAGGTCGTAAAAAGTCTTTAAAATTTATAATAAAGTAATTTAAAGTTTGCAAACAAACAAAAGAAATCTATAAAGTAACAAAAAACTATTATTTTACTTGGTGGGGGCAATTGACTAATCCTAAAGTGGGTCTATGAGAAACACAAATTTTTAATGCTTTAGTAGGAAGTTGGCTATTCCTGAAATGGGTCAATTAGAATTTTTATGTTTTGTTGGGCCAATCCTAAAACAAAGTAAATAAGTCTAGAGAATTAAGGGCCACACGCCTCACAAGCATTAAGGTGTGCTCTGAGGCATATACCTCACACAACTGAGGCGTACGCTTATGAAAACTGCTTTACAATCAGTGCCTTGCGGCAATTTTTTGCTAGCCTCACTTTGAGGCGGGCCTCTGTTGGATTATTATAAACCATGCTTGCTTTTTATGTCATGATGTCTTTCCTGTGCCACTAATCTGCTTCCTTCGTGGTTGAAAGACTGAATGTAATATATGTACTTGATTCCTGGAGATTACTTTACCCCCTCTCCTCCGGCAGAGAATGTTATATAATGATTTCCACCTCAACACCTTAATTGTATGTGTTAAGAGTCTGAGGAGGATGTCCTTGGAAGTGTTTGATTTGAGGAAGTCAGTTAGAGGGCAAATTAGAGGGGAAGCCAATTGATGAAGACTGTTTCTGGGTTCATGATGGCATAACTACTCTTTGTTCGTCAATTACAGGAAAGGTTTGATTCATCTTGCTTTTGCAACTTCTGAGCCATTATTAAGAGCTTTCAGGAAAAAGGTTGACTGTTTTGGAAGCAATGGATCGTGGCCGCTATGGTCCTCAGCAAGGATGGGAAAATAACAGCGTAATTGTGGTTTCCTTTTAATCACATTTATGGGATGATATGCAAAATTAGGTTCATGTGATTGTCCATTTTTTTTTCGGCATGTCATCCTTAGAGAACATGAGAGGAGCCATGGGACAGTGAGGATGTGGAATCGGTTTGCCACATTGAACAATGATTATTAGTTGCTTACATAGCTTATTCTCTTGAATCCACAGGCTTTGGAGGGGTATGGCGCTGTTCATGATTCACACTTCAGGTGAGTGTTTACTGATGCTTATTGCCAGAAGGATAATTTTTTTTTTTTTTTTGCAAGTAGGAGCTCTAGATGTTTACTATTTTTTCCCCGGGCTGATGGCGTTCAGATGGGATTCTCAGAAAAATTACATGGGATCTAGTTATTTATTTTTATCTTATATGGTCGACTTCTTATGTCATATCTTCCATGCTCCATATACTCTACTCCTTTTCTATTATTACTTTCACTTATCTTCTATCTTCTATCTTCTATCGGCTCTTGTCTCTTATTCTTTGGCAGGGCTGGTGACCCTTATGATGATAGGAGGTATGTAGATGAAAGGTTCTCAAGGGACGATGTTTACACAAGGGATGTCTTTCACCGGGACTTATTGGAGAGGGATGACTATCCACCTCCACCACCACCAGCTGGCATGTGGCCTCAAACAAGGAGGAGAAACTATGAAGAAGAATATTCTTTTGAGAGGGATTATAGACGACATGAGAAGTTGTATGGTTATTTATATTGTTAACTGAGTTCTTTTGTTGAAGCTGATGAGTATCATAAAATTGACACATTCTGGAATGTGATAAAATCCTGATGGTTAGGTTTATTCAGTACTTACAATTATCAAGATTATGGAATTGACAGGCCTACTAGATATGGAGAGCGTGAACATGATGATTACGGATATGATGATTATGACTACAGATCTCGTTTTTCACGTCAGAGCAAGGAGGACAGTCGTGAAAGGGATCTTGAGTACGGAAGACACAGTTATGATTCTGACTATGATCGAGGCAATAGGAGAGATAGTAGCTGGAGGAGGCATGAATCTCGTGAACGTGAGCGTGACAATAGAGACTTGAGTCGGGAAAGGGACGAAAGCCCGTATAGAAGGCATGATCATTCTCGTTCTCGTTCACGTTCTCATGGTCGTGATGATCTTGCACGGTCTAGGTCTCCTCGAGGCCGGAGTCATGGTCGAAGTCATAGAGAAGATAGTTATGATGATGGTCGGCACGAGAGAAGTAACAGACGAAGTGATCGTGAAGATAGACGTCAGCATGACCATTACGCTGTTGTATGTTCCATTTTCTCCATGTATCTAAGTTATTTTTTGTAGTTCACAAGATCAAAGGCTTGAGCACTGTGCTCTCTATTTATAGGCTCCCTCTGCTACTGTTGTTGTGAAGGGTCTTTCTCAAAAGACTACGGAAGAAGATTTGTACCAGATCCTTGTAACTCTTATTCTTCTCCATCCTTTCAAATTTCCGCCATGGACACTATCACTTTATCTGTGTCAATCTTGCTTGTTTACCCCTTGCGTGAACCTTGTTTGTTGGTATCAGGCTGAGTGGGGACCCCTTCGTCATGTCCGTGTGATCAAAGAGCGAAGTTCTGGCATATCTCGTGGATTTGCTTTCATTGATTTCCCTTCTGTGGTACGTAACTTCTGATATACTGTCTATATATATGATAATTGTTCAACACTAAAACTTTGTTCTTTTAAACAGGATGCAGCACAGGTAATGATGAATAGGCTTGGGGATGAAGGTCTGCTTGTAGATGGTAGGAACCTCTTCTTTGAATACAGGTATATATATCTAACTTTTGTGATTGGTAAACAAGTAGTCAAGTTGCATAATTTCAGTTTATTTTCGTTGAGATAACCAAGCTGATGAATAGGTTAGAATGACTTGGGTGTAGAAGGCATTGGCTGGTGCAGTAGTTTATCTTCTTCCTTGTTTACTTAAGATTATACAAAAGTTAGGGGTCAGGTTCTTTTGTTTTCATTTTGACACATTTACTTGTGGGCCCTTGATTAAAAAATTGAGTTGGTAGGTTTTTATCTACCACTTCTTCCTAGTGCATTTAACTATGAATGCTTGTGGATTCTTCATGGGCCTGTAGCTTACGTGAAAGTTCAGTTCAATTGATTTTGCTGTATTTTGTTATGGACTCGTTATATCCCCTGCATCCTTTTCATCTTCTATCTTTGTACTGCCTTAAAGTTTTTATCCGGTATTTTATTATCAAATCTCATTTTTTATTTTGTCATTTTTGTTCTTTACCTTTCCTCACCTTCTTAATGCTACAACACTTCAGCATATGGAGACATGTTTCAGGGATTCATTAATTGGGTTGACTTATTTCTTCCATCTACATGCATATGGTGAATTAGGGTTTCAATGCTTGGAAAGTTTTGTGCATACTGTTAAATATATCGCATTGTATTCGATCAATGTTGATTCTATCCTGGCAAATTTATGCCACAGTAAAAAAATAATTGTACTAAATATTGTCAGTTGTCATTATAAAAGTTGACTATTGTTGCAGTAGTAAGCCAACTGGGGGGTTTAGTGGAACGCTTGGAACAGATCATGCATCAAGATCAGGTCATGGCAATCACAGAAGTATTACCGTACCATCTGATTGGATGTGCACCATTTGTGGTTGTGTCAATTTTGCTCGGAGAACATCTTGTTTTCAGGTTTTCTTTTCGCCGCCTATTTACTTGGAAATAATAATTTCTTACAATGATTTCCCACAGCAAGTCATTTTGGATTGTGATCTGTGATATTCATTAGAGCTTGTGTTTCTAGATTTTTGCTAGGAGAATTTGTCATAGTTCATGAATTCATGTGTTGCTGGGTCGGTGCAATGGTTAGGCTGATCATGTGTATTATTGCTTTTGGCTGGCTCAATATAAAGCTGATGCATTCAATTTTGAATGTGGATAATCTTTGTTCTTCAATCAAAAGTCAGATTTTTATTTTTTTATTTTATTTTTGGGTCTTACTGTGGATTTTAAACTAACAACAAAAAAGAGGGATTGCACAGATGCGTGAAGAGAAGCTTTCTTAGCATATATGAATGAACTTTGTCCACTAGTAATTTTTACCAAGTAATTGGGATTATTTTCATCTGTTGAATCAGTGTAATGAACCAAGAATGGAGGATGCTCCCCCAGCTGATATGACATCGTCAAATCTTGCTCCTGTTGGGAAGAGGGGAGAAACAGGTTAGTTGTACACACCAGTTCTCTCAACAGGCATGTATAGAATATTTGCTATGTTTATGTACTTTCAGGTGCTACTCATGTTACTTGTAAATACACAAGTTTTCTCAACTGGCATGACAAGCATGCATTGAATTTTTTCTATATTGATGTGTTTTCAGGTCCTACCCACGTTCTTGTTGTTCGTGGATTGGACGAAAATGCAGATGAGGAAATGCTTCGTTATGAATTTTCTAAGCATGCTCCTCTTAAGGTGAAGTATTTACTTTTATTGTTGTGGTTAGTATTATATGCTATTCTTTCATCCAGGAGCTGTATTGGTTTTAACACTTGCAGGATCTGCGACTTGTTAGAGACAAATTCACTCACGTCTCAAGAGGATTTGCTTTCGTTCATTTTTATTCGGTAAGTTTTTCTGCATCTATTGTCTATGCTGCAACTATTTGATGTTTTCTCCAACATTTGAATATGGTACGGACATTTTATTATCATTGTAGGTTATACTGAGAAATAATTTATTGGTGGTTGGAAAGAGATAAGAGATGCCCTCTCTCCAAAAATAAAAAATAAAAAAAAATTGAATAGAAGTCAACAAATAAATGTGTTAATACTTCCTTCACTTTGAAATGATAGAACATATGTTAAGATGTCCAGCCTCCAGATTTAATTGAACTAAAGTTTCTCTTATCCTCTCGCTAAGCATAAGGAGACATATTGACAGCTTAAGGAAATTTTTCATAGACTGCTTGATATTATGGGTCTTTTCTGCCTTTTAAATTGGTGAAGATTTTAATTTCCCTTGAAGAGAAGTGATCCGCTAACCACCAATTACATGGCACATCAATCCATTGGCGGATAAGTTTATGGCGAGTCTCAATATTTGAATTAAATATGTAATCTCCAATGGATTGATGTGCCATGTCATTGGAGTTGAGCACTGTTGCTTAGCACATCATTTCTCTTCCCTAGAAAGCTCATCCTCTGGACATATTATTGTTCTGTCAACAATCTGTATTTGGTTTTGTTTACTTATTTTCAGGTTGAGGATGCTACTAAAGCCCTTGAAGCAACAAATGGGACCACTCTGGAGAAAAATGGACAGATTCTTCGAGTTGCATATGCAAAAAGTATTATTGGAGCTGGATCGACAACAGCTGGTACTTCTCTGTCAAGTAGTCTTGCTGCTGCTGCAATTGAAGCAGCAACGTTTGCTCAGCAGGTTATATCTACATAGCCTCTTCCTATAACTTTTGTGTCCTTTAAATGTAAATCGTGTCCGTGGTTCACATATCTAGGTTGACCTATGTTTTCGGCATTTTGCTTTAAAATATCATTATCCAGGTGAAGAATGGTAGTGGAAATTAATTTAGTTATAAAAATTTGGTGAATTGGTGCAATTCACTTGCAATCTCATTGCTCTTTGAGCTAATATTTCTTTATTATTATAGTGGAAAATTGGAAATCGATTTAGATATAAAAATTTAGTGGATAGGTGCAATTCACTCTCAATGACTTTGCTTTTTAAGTTAATGTTCTTTTATTGGGCCATGCACTTATTGTTGGCCGTGTTCAACCCCTAGTTATTTTACTGCACTAGTTATAATAGAAGACTTAAATACTCAACTTTTTGCCCAAAAGCTGCTTTAGACCTGCTGTGTCGCCCAACAGGTGGGAACTAAACATGCACTAAATGTGTAAATTTAGTACTGGCAGAAAGTTGATATTTTCAGTCCCCTTGTTAAGATCAGAAATGAATCTGTCCTCATTGGACTTTTGTAGTTATCATGCACCGAGCTGATTACAAATTGATCAAAAAACGCCCAGCTATTTTCAGCTCTTTGTTTATGTGCAGGTGGAGATGTTCATTCGGCTTGTTTGTTAGTTTTACTTGCCTGATTATGGCGACAAAAACTTGTGTTGATCTAATGCAATTAGAGAATTTGTGCCTATGTGTGCCGGCTAACTATTCTTTTTTAATTCCTTTAGTATGATGCTGTTGGGTGGGCACCTAAAGAGTACAATCCTGATCATAAACAATCTGCTGGTGAGCAAGATCAGGGCAGACAAGACACAGGTCAAAAGGATCCTTCAGCACCTCGATCTGGTTTTGTGTGGGACGAAGCCTCAGGTTATTATTATGATGCTGCTTCTGGATTCTACTATGATGGAAATACAGGTTTGTCTCTTTATAGTTTGATTTCATTCCAAAGGTTCCTCTTAGTATTTCTATTTCTATATGTTAGAAAAGATCCCTTTAATCTTGTCGTTCTTGGTCCTTATAGCTCTATTATTTGAATTATGTGTTTATATATGTGACATCGATTGTAGGAGGATTGGGTGTAACAATGCACTGATTGTGAGTGCGAGAAAAGGTGTCATGTAGTCGACCCCAAATTCATCGGGAAAGGCTTAGTTTGTTATTATTCATTTTAAGTTCCCTTTTTAAATCAGTATCCTGTTTCTGATGATTGTGTATGGAATTTAGATTTTTTTTTAATTAAAGAATTCATGAAATTAAGAATTAAATGGTGGGCGTATTTAAATTTTCCAATTTATCTGCAATGTAGCATTTATTTTATACCAGGATCAGTCACATTGACAAATCCAAAGAATGTGGCTTGTCAGACAGACATCTTCAATACAATATGCTTTTAAAAGAGATGAGAAAATTAATTAAACATTAGAAGATCTACCAGCCAGGAATTTGCAGATACACCCCGCATCTTGAGTATTTGACCTTTTTTCTGATTGTGGATGTGGAAATGTTATTTTATTTCATTGGCCTAATTTTCTATTTGTGATATACCTCTTTCGTGTTTTGCAGCATTCTTGCTTTCCTTTTTCTATTTTTTTATTTTTTTTCCCTCTCAGTTTTTGTTGTTTAGCTTTGCATATAAAAATCTTGTGCCTAATCTTTTCAAAAAAGCACATGTAATATTTGTGTGCTTCCGAGCCGAAGTTCTTAGTTATATATATTGGTTATGCCTCGTTTCTTTTTTTTCCCCTAGTCTTGCTTCAGTTCTGCGTCATTTCTCATTTCATTTTGAATTCATTTCTTGTGCTCATTTTGCTAAATAGAATTTGCTCCCTTTTCTTGTAACCGTATAATATTCTTTTAGAACATGATAACCTCTACCTTATATCTTCTAAATGCTTAGAAAGCTTGAAAATATGTGTTAGGATCCTCATTTTTCGATAATTTACTGTATATGTTTTGATTGAATACATGAACTGAATTATGAAGCAACAAAGAAATGAATTCCAATAGATTGCTCAACTTTCAAGAGGTTCAACTCTCTCCCCATTTTCAGACCCTATTTCAGCCTGAATCATGAAATGAACCCCCACCCCTATTTATAGGTAAACATCTGAACACTTTATTCTATTAAAACCCATAATACCCCACTCCTCCTTTAGCTAACCAAATGGTAACCTATCAATATCTGGCGACCATATTTTATCTCTACTTGTGTCCTAGTGTCACATATTTGAAATTGTGGGAGTATCTTCATTAACCTATATATCTTGGGACACATGTATGCTCATGGAACCGGCTTCTTGACTTGGTTCATCTTCCAAAAATGATATTTGGCTGACAAATGTGAATGTTGCTTACAATGGTAAGTTACTGACATTGGTTTTAATGGCGGTTTCTGGAAATGATCGAATGAGGACACGTGCGTAATAAGAAATTGTTCTGCTGAAGTTCATGCACAATTATCATTAATCATTGTGGACTTCTCTTTGGCTTGTGGGTATTTTCCTCTTGATACGATCTAGGGTTTAAATTTTAAATTCTCCAAATTTGCACTTTGCAGGTTTATATTATGATGGCAACAATGGCATCTGGTATACTTATGATCACCAAACTCAGCAATATATTTGTGCTGATCAGAATGACAAAACTGCTGAAAAGCAAAGTGAAACTTCCAAGGCATCTGATGGTCCCAATGGTAAAAAAGTTATAATATCTGCACCAGCTGCTACAATAACGTCAAGTGAGAAAACTGCTTCATTAGCAGATGCTGTTCAGGCCGCTGCTGCCGCAGCAATAGCAGCTGAAAAGAAAGAGAAGGAGAAGTTGAAAGAAATAAGACTTGCTTCTAAGAGCAGCCTTCTGGCTAACAAGAAGAAGATGAATAATGTTCTAACCATGTGGAAGCAAAGGAGTCATGAAGGACAAGCGCCACGAGTGGCGCTTGATGATGATCAGCTGTCTGCCGCAGTTGAAGAGAGATCTAACACAGCATCATCCGCAAGAAACAAGTTCAAAAGTGACGTGCCAAGTTCAAAAGAGAATGTCATAGCCTCTTCAGGATTTACATCAAATGCCCCAATCCACACTACTGCTTTGGAATCTGTAGACAGGGTTAGACCTGTGGTTTCTGGTTCTAGCGGATCCTTAAAAGGGGTGATCAGGAGTTCTGGAATGGGGGTAGTGAAATCAGATACTTTGTATACAGGATTAGTAGGAGGTGCTTCCACTTCTTCGTCCAGCACATTTTCAGGTCCATCTTTGCTGACATTCACAGATGCCTCGACAACAGTGACACCATTCAGAACAGATGCTTCTGCACTGGGTTCTTATGCATCTCCTGTTACTGCTGGAAGTGGTAAGAGAAGGTTTTCAGAGATGCCATCTTCTGCCCTCTCAAGTAAGGAACAACCCCAGACTACCTACAGAGATCGAGCAGCTGAACGTAGAAGCTTGTATGGTTCATCATCTTTCAGGGATGACCAATCTGATGTTGGAGATTCCAGTAAGTGTATCTTGATTTTGTGTCATGTGCTATTCTTCCTTTTTGTTCTCTCTCAGCATTAAATTCCAGAGTGAATTTACTTGTGCATCTAGCATTTCCATATGCTGTATGATTGCTCTGCATCTTCTAACAGAATTTAATTGTGACAGCATTGGTTGAATAATCTGCCATATAGCTTCAAACTTTACCTGGTGCAAATATATATAGAAACTTGAGATGGATAAAAATCCAATGGTAGATTGCTAGTTTTATCTCTTTTCGAAATCTATATTGACTTGTTAGAAAATCTCTTGTTCTTGTTATTGCTGCTGGACATCCAAGATCGAGATTCAACATTTAAAAGGGGTGCTTTGGATTCCATGCCTTTTCCTCCTGGTGTTGGAGGTGGACGAGTTGCTGGAGACGTGAGTAGCCAGAACTATGAAGTGATCACAGCAGACAGGGCAATTGATGAGACTAATGTGGGTAACCGGATGCTCCGCAGCATGGGCTGGCATGAAGGCTCGGTACCAATTCTCATCCTGCACTACATAACTTCCGTGTTGGTTTAACTTGAAAGCAAATTTCATTGTGCAAATAAAATTTATGACGATACTGTACCTATTTAGTGCAATATCAGTTAGTTTTCTTTTGTGATTTATCCATTTAGTGCAGGTTTGGCAAATTTAAAACTTTATTTTTATCCTCACATTCCACAAGACACACAACTTTTACTAGCTTTTTAACCACGCCTTCCTTGGGTCCCATTGCTTATAAGCACTTAGCTTAACCAAGCATGCACTTCATAGTTTCAGTTCTAAACTAAAAACTTGCAAGTTTAGGCAACACACCATGACTCCTCTCTGGTCTTTTGGAGATTCACTTGCACCATGACTTGTCGGCATCCTTCAGCTCTAAAGTGACAGTGGCAGTACTTTTTGTTTATTTCAGTATCTGACTTTGCATTCTGGAATTTTGTTTGGTTTCTCTGTGTTGATCCCATATCTAGGGATTGGGGAAAGATGGAAGTGGCATGGTAGAGCCTGTCCAAGCTCAGGCCATGGATACTAGAGCGGGACTAGGGAGTCAGCCAAAGAAGTTGGATCCAAAACTTGAAGTGCAGGCTGGAGATAGTTACAAAGCTGTCATTCAAAAGAAAGCCATTGCCCGGTTTCGGGAAATGTCATAGGCGAGTTGACACGGACAAAGTTGATATTCTCAGTGCTCCGCTATTCGTTATCCCTTTGAGTTATGTTTGTATTCCATCCCGAGTGCATTTTGTCAATTTCTGCTTTATGTTGAATTGGAATTACTTGAATAAATGTAAATCTTTATTGAAGTTTTCACATTCTTAAGTCCAATGCTAGGTCCATGGTTCTTTTTAGAATGCTTATTCGATTAGAAATGTCATGGATATGATTGTATAAATTTAGGCATATGAAGAAGGAAAGACCTATTTGGAGATTTGCCTAACCATATCTGAACCAGCATATATGAATAAAATGAGCCATTTGTTATATTTGTTTAAAAAATTAACCTTTAAAATTCAACCAGTGGTAATACTAGATGAAGTGGGATAGAATTGGAGAAAGATTAATAGTTAAACTTGGTTAAAGTCGCCACTGCACACCAGGGTAGCAACCCCAGCCCCTGTACCCTATTGTCCCCTTATGAAGGCGTCTGTGTGTCCTGACGAGTAAGACCTTATCTCCACTTTCCAGTCATCCAGCCATAGTAGCACCATCCTGTGACGCACCATCCTGTGACTTCTATCTCAACTATCCACAACAAAGAATAATATTATGCAACACCAACGGTTCTAGAGTATCAGTTTAGGTGGTTACATTTGATAGGTTCAATGAAATGAATTGTGTGATATTTGTATTTGAGTGAACTTATTATTTAATGTTATGCATTTGTCACTCAGACTATTATTTGATACCAACAGTATTGAATAGTATTACTCTACAACCACTAGCGGATCTAGAAAGAGATTTGAGCACAGACAGTGATCGGTGAGCATGGGCGACCGTCCAATATAAGGGATTTTTTTTTTTCCTCGGATCCAACATTGGCTGCCGTTGGTCTCGTCGAGTGTTGGATTCGCCGGTATCCAAAGCAAAACAATGATCAAATTCAAGCTTAAATTTGGGACCGTAGACCCACTCACCAAATGAACGTCTTCGATAAGAAGACAAAGTATGCGAATTTACGTAGACAAATGAAGCATCGTCAATGTGCCACGGTTTCCTGCTCCCTACATGTTCAAACATATGCAACTCATTTGCCGAGACATTTGAAGGATTAACAGTCTCTTCTCTCCCTCGTTTACACTCCTTGTCCTCGTGGAATTCGTTTGCCCCTTCCTTACTTCACATAGGTGAAGACCTCATTTTGCAATTCATCTTCTTCACTCTCCACTTGCCTCTCCGGCTCTCCCCAATAAGGTCCCCTTCACGTTTCGCTATGCCCTCGTAAAAGATGCCGTAAACGATAAAAAACCAATAAAAATAATTAAATAAAAGAGTAGTTATATTGCTATCACAATTTTTAATCCATACACCATATTTCAATTACAGTTAAGTTCCTCAATTTTTGCTCGTTGTAATAATTATTTCCTTAACTATTTCAGTTGAATTTTTATCTTAAATCTCATATTAATTAATATATCACATTCTTGATGCTGATTCATATCAAAATATTTTATTTTCACACTTTTAAATTATGGAAAAATATTTTTTTCGCATTTCTTATTTAATTTTTTCAAAATATGATAAAAAGATAATCTTTTACGTCATTTCAACGAATTTTTGGACGTAAAACTGTTATCAAATAAAAAGTGTTAATTAATGAAAAGTTTAAATATAAGATTGACATGAAAAATCGTTAAGAACGTAAATACTATAATGAGCAAATATTAATTAATATGGTGTGAAAAATAAAATTTGTGGTGTAAATATAATTACTACAAATAAAATACATGTTAAAATTCGACTTGGTTAATTGTAATTTTTCTTGATTCTGATGTTGAAAGGTTCTAATTTTTTCACCTAAAGTTCCGTACAAAGTAAAATATGAAAAAGGGATAAATTATGGGTAAAACAGAAAAGTAAATAAACCTCTGCGTATTTTGGAGCCATGCCATCATCTGTACTCTTGGCCATGGCGGCTATGAGCTGCACCACAATCCATGACCCTGCTTATCTGTGCGCTACACATACTATCCATGTCAAAGCCAAAGAACAGAATTCTTCTCTTCCATGTTCTCATTTCTTGAGACTCAATTTTGGTCCCAACCATAAGAACCTCATATCCTCCAGGCATTTTTCTATTGTTTTTGTTTCTCTTCGCCTTATTTTTGTTCTGCTTTTTATATTTAATTTTGAGATCAATATGTTATTTCAATCTCATGCCTTATCAAGAACTAAAAAAAAATAATAATCAATCTTTGTGGATAATTTTACTTACTTAAATAAGTTCGGTGTTCATTTTATTTTATTAAAAATTTTGATCTTATAGTCTTTGGGATATTTTACATTTTCTAATCTTTTTATTTCCCTTCGCCTTATTTTTTTATTTTTTCTGTTTTTTCTTCTATTTAGTTAAGATCAATATGTTAATTCAATCCATGCCTTATCGAAAAGTTGTTAAAAAAATCGATCTTCTTGGTGATTATACTTAAAATAGATTCAATTTTATTTGATTTTATTATAAATTTTATCGTATACCATGCCGGTGTGTGTTAATTTATTTACCTGTATTTTACAGGTTGAGAATTTGTTATAGAAGGAAGATGGAAGCAAAATACTGTCTTAGGGTGCCCGTCACATTTTTTTAAAGGGAAGTAATTCTTAAGCATATATAGAAACAGATGAGCCATGTGTTCCAAATGATGCCCCAAAGGTATATTTAGATATGTTTTGATTATTTGTTGCATATCTTTCGGATTGAATTTATTGATATGCTTATGTATTCCGGTTGATTTTCTGGATTTTTAAGTCATACGTCTTCATTGTTCAATCAATTTTTCCATTTTTTTCACGACATTGGTATCTGCTTGAGCCTGGAAGTTCCCCATCAACTTCAAGAATCTGAAATATGCAAATTTCTGCAAAACCAGATACCATAAGTTTGCTTGTGGGTGTAATTTTGTCTAGTTTGAGTTGTAATTTCAGATATCTCAAATCTGTTATACTAGAGTCTGAGAGGAAGCAATAGGAGGTGTCTGGTACAAGTGTCATGGTCTGGACAGGTGTCTACCTAGAAGTCATTTCCTTCGGACTTTCACAGACTTAGTGGCATGGCACTGAGCTGGCCTGGACATGCTAATATCTCATCAAGACATGCGGTATGCTCAATTGTCCAATACACTACTGTCAAGCTGGTCATCCTCCAAACTTGGCTGGGCATTGCTTAGCAGGATGCCTTGTCGTGATGCTGGCCTTCTCTGGCTGTAGGAAGACTAGCTAATATCTTTTCTCATCCATCTGGGAACAGCCATTTGAACCTAGTCAGTTTCTCATTCGTCGTGGTGAAGTGCACATTGATTTTTGGCCAAGTGGCAATTAGTGGGCGAGCAGATCTCAATTATTGATCCGGCCTACTAAGTGGCCTATTATTTTTCTGTTGAATTTTTTATCTTCCCCATATTGGGTTAGGAAGTCTCATGATACCGTGTGGTTGGACTCAAAGACTCGGTATAACAGTTTTTGTCTGTTCAAATAAACATGAGTAATGAAGCATTTGGGACATCTAAGTTAATCATAATTTTCACTAAATCCAAGATGGTTGTTTTTTGCTTTTAGTATTTGGACTCTTTAGTGTAAATTCTTGAATTATAGGAAAATCGGACGGTTGTGCTACTATCGGGAAGTAGAATTTGGTTCTAAAAATGGTTTTCAATAAGTTAATATGTTTTACTCTGATGACATTGGTTTTTCAGGATTGATGCAAACTATCTTCTCCATGGATCTCTATATACTCCCCATGAATGGTTCTAATAGTTTCCTATTGTATGATCACGAAGATTTACTTGTTCTTATTGTAAAAGCTTTGGTTTTTGAAGACTAAAATTGGGCTACTTAGAGTATTATCATTCTTATTAGAGAGCTGGAATGGTTTATTCACATTTCCCTAGATTTTAAGATACAAGCAGAACTTATGTTGATAACTCTAAAGATGATGCTGGATCACTAATGGTTCACTGTTTCTTGACATTATTTTGAAGAAATTAGAAAGGAAAATAATATTTTTTGCTCCCCCTTTTCCCCGATTTCTGTTTTATTCTCATTGACAGATTTAATTTCTTTCCATGACACTGTTAGATATATTCTCTCGTCTTTTGATATAATGGGTAAAACAAACCAAGGGATGCTTCTTAATTATAAGGTCATACAATTACTTTTTACTTGGGATAAATCAGCAGTATTTCTTTTCGAGAGTTGACATTCTAGATTTAAGCATGAAATTGAAAGTCTTGTTTTTAATGCAAGTAGGACCTAAAATATCTGGCACGGGTTCAATAATTTGTAGCTTCAACATATTTCTTGATACTTGACATAATTCTTAATTTAAGCATGAAATCAGATGTCTTGTTATTAATGCAAGAATGACCTAAAATATTTGGCACGGGTTCTATACTTCGTAGCTTGAACACATTTCTTGATGTTTGACACAATGGTTACTTATTTTCATGCAACTTATTCTTGAGAATGTGCTCCTTGGGTTATTTCTTGCAGGAAGTAGCTATTGACCTAAAGCTCCCTAGAAGAAGTTTGCTAGTAACTTTCATGTGTAACTCTTGTGATGCGTGATCACAGAAGTTGATAAACAGATTAGCTTATGAAGAAGGACTTGTTTATGTACAGGTAATTATTATCCGAAGCTGTTTTTGTATTATCNTGAAATCAGATGTCTTGTTATTAATGCAAGAATGACCTAAAATATTTGGCACGGGTTCTATACTTCGTAGCTTGAACACATTTCTTGATGTTTGACACAATGGTTACTTATTTTCATGCAACTTATTCTTGAGAATGTGCTCCTTGGGTTCTTTCTTGCAGGAAGTAGCTATTGACCTAAAGCTCCCTAGAAGAAGTTTGCTAGTAACTTTCATGTGTAACTCTTGTGATGCGTGATCACAGAAGTTGATAAACAGATTAGCTTATGAAAAGGGACTTGTTTATGTACAGGTAATTATTTTCCGAAGCTGTTTTTGTGTAATCTTTACTACAGTTCATGATAATCATGAAGTGCTTATTTTATTGTCTGCCTCAAGTGGATGAGAGTGAGAGTAAGGGATGTGCAATGATTAATAATCCAGGAGCATACTAAAAACTGAGGTGGGCATATTGTTGCCATCTGGGAATGGCCCAATGCACCTTCGTAAGGTGACCTTTGCAGGGAGGCGCAAATGCAGTGGGCTTGGGGTGGATTCCTGGCCTGATTCTGGGTGATATAGGGTGGATTGCACCTCCCCATCAGCTGTAGCTTTTGGACAAAGCGGTTTTATATCTGTACATCTATTAAAAAAAAGCATAAAAGACAATACGGTGTGATTTATACGCGGTCCTGATTAACTATATTCAAATGTCAGCATTATCTATTGGCATGTCTAATCGTCTATAATAAATCCTACTAATGTTAATATCACTATTTGCCCTTGAGGATGCTCTATTCTATTTACACGGCCTTTCTGTATTCAAACACTAGTTTTCTTAATTTTTCCTGTTACGTTTTTCCGACTTTCGGCTATTCTGTCTCCCAATATTTCTGAAATCTTTTTATATTTAAAGGCTTCTACTGGCTGTGTTTTTCAACAGTTTTCAGGATGTTCCTGGTATCACAAGTTAATTGACAATCTAGGACTCGTGGTTGAGTACAACTTCCTGGAGGAAATTGATCAAATCTAGAGCAAGCTTCGTATCTATTTTCATTCTGTTTTCTCTTTTTTTTTTTTTTTTTTTTTTTT